>JASDQU010500668.1:97816-132738 GCA_032191745.1 Picea mariana | reverse complement strand
GGTTGGAAAGGAAGGTTTGAAACTAGACACTACTTTAATCAACATCCCAAATGGACAACTCATAACAAACTACATCCTCCTAGTGACAAAATTCTATGAAGATAGATTAATCAAGGAAGGTCACATCGAGAAGGGTAGCGCCAGGCACGCAGGATATGATTAATGAACACTCATACACCAATTACCATGCAAGATCAATATAAACAACAGGTGGGGGTATGACAACAAGACCCTTGCAATAGAAAGATTTGCGGGGAAAGCACGTGGGAAAGTACAGACAGAAAACTGCATGCAACAACTGACGTAAGGCATGAGGGAGTGACATGGTCCAGAATTGATCCTCCATGCCAAAGTACATGTACAAAGAGCATGACAATAGGATATCAAGCGAGCAGGGGCAGGGACCCACACAGGGATAAAGGGTGAGTCATCATGATCAGACGATCTGCAACAGGGAAAAAGGACGGGAGGGATCACCACTACAGGGAAATCATGATTGGAAGGACAAGCTCACAGTAGGGGAAGATCAATAAGAGGATAGACAGTAGGAATAGCCGCAAACAGAAGGAGTGCAACTATAGGGGCTATCATAGATACAAGGGTAGGGAAAGGAAGAATCATTGTGAAGTGAGGTACATGATGAGTAACCAGCAAAGGAGCAGTGACAGGCCAAGCAGGATGGTGCCAATGAAGTGAATACACAGGAAGAGGAATCCCCTTGGAAAGGAAGTTTTGAATAGTCCATAACAGGTGTCAAGAATGGAGTAGGCGACAAAAGATGCGGAGGGCACCTTCCAAACTTTGTTTGCGTCAAAAGGAAAAGAAACCATTACCCATTCCGAAAAGGAAATAAAAGAAAAATGCATAGACAAAGAATGGGATGCACTGGCACAAGAAGTAGACTAGGTAATTGATCTGGGGGCCATGCAACCTAGGGAAATCTTCTAGCATAAAAAAATGGAGATGGTGTGGCTAACTAATATGATGATTGACAAAGTGACCTCGAAAATGGAAGACACCAGAAGGGAGGATAACAAGGAACACAAGAAAATGTTGGAAGAAATCGTGAGTTGCCTCAACAGTTTGGAAACTATTAACAAGCTGTTAGTTGAGGTCAAGAAGGATCAGAAATCCAAGATGGAGCAGTTGAATGCTCAATCTCACCTCTATTTACACTATTTCCATCACATGGACATCACACCAGCCGATGGACACAGTGCGCCAGCCCAAATTAGGAAGACTCACACAATCTCTCAGAAGGAGGATAACACGAACCAGGCAGATGGCGGGAAGAAACGCATCATTATCGTGGACTAGTGAATGGTTAGTCAAATGGTTAGCTTGGCCCAATACCCTCTCGAGCCTAGTGGGTTGTCTCAACTTCTGCTTTTTATGCTTTTGTTTCTTTTCTTTTTCAAACTGGTTATGGTGGGATTGTCCTAGTTTCCCCTAGTGGTAGACTAGTCCCACCCCTCATATATATCAGTAGGCGCAACTGGGGAACCCCTGGTCTGGTTTCCTACTAGGAAAATCAGGAGGCCCCCCTTTTTTGTATCATAATCTTTCTGCAGTAATACAACTTCTTACACTCACTTATAAAAAAAAAACTTTTAATTTGTCAATTTATTATTTATTTTTTTCATATATGAGTTAACCATATTGTAATTAATTACTACCTAAAAAAATATTAAAAACAACATATATTTATCTTAATCTTAGATCTATCAAGCATCCAAAAAAATCCAATAAATAATATTTATGAAAAAATATAATAAAACATCCCATTAATTAAATTAAAAAAATCATATAAAAAAATCATATAAAAAATTAAAATATAAAAATAAAATAAAATTGATGTAAATATTAATTTACTCCATAACTTTATCATAAAAATAATAATTCAATATATATTATATATTGATTTATTTTAGGTTATGTATTTTAATATCTTATATTTTTTAATTTTATTTTTAATTTAGACTATGCATTTAGTTATATTTTATGTGATATATTTTATAGCTTTTATTATTTTTATTATAGTGATTTTTTACTTTGCAATTAAAATATTAAATATTTTTTTTTAATTTTTATTTTATTATTTTCTTATTTAGTTTTTTCACATATGAGTTAATCATATAATGATGTAATTAATCATTACCAAAAAAAATATTAAAAATAATATAGATTTATTTATAAATATTTTAATATATTATTATTAATTTAATATTTTGTGGATTTTTTAGTATTATTTTAATGTATTTTGTTATATGAACATCTCTCCTATACTTGTAGAGAACTTTTAAAGACAAATATAGGAAAATTCACCTCAATCACTAACTATAATTAATTAATAAGATGAAGTATGGCTAAGCCCATGGGAAGTTTTGAGTTTTGACATGACTAGGACAAGACAAACGAGTATTTCATACTCCCAAAAATTGTATATATATTAGATCCTTTGCTTATTTTTGAGGAGCCGGATCCCCAAAAAAATATCGTTTAGGCCTTTAAAATGGTCGTGGAAGTTCAGGAACCAAAAAATTGCTAAAAATAGTAAGTTGTCAAAAAACTCTTTTAAGTCAGTTGGACAAGGTGGAAGTGTCTCAAATTGTTATTTATTGTTATCCTTTTGGGTTTTATTCCTAATAATAGCTTTTAGGTTACTAATTATTACCTATTTCCTTTCTTTTATGGTTTCCTTTACCTTTTGAACCTCCTTCCTTAATTTAGCTCGATGAAATTTTCATTTATAAATATTCCATACCCTTTCAAACTAAAAATCTTACTTAATATTAATTGAGACCATCAAAATAAATACTATTTTATATATTAATTTTAACTTAAAATTATATTTATTAGGTACAACAAATTTAGCAGAATCCCTCTATGTATTCATTGAGTTTCCATTTAAAAGAGGTTGAATATACTTACCATTCTTCATATATGTTGCGAGAAGCATGGACCAAGTTAAAAAGTGGAGGAAACCAATTTCTTTTTGAGTGATTGTATTGAAATATTTTTTAATTAAAAGATAAGTTCCAGTATGATATAGTATTTTTAAAATGGATAAAAATTTATATTAATTAAATTTAAAAAATCATATAAAAAATTTAAATATAAAAATAAAAAAATTATATAGAAAACTCAAATATAAAAACAAATTTAATTAATTTTATAATTTTATTATAAAAATAGCAATTATATTGATTTATTAATATTTTATGAGTATTTTTTTTTAAATTTAGATTATGTATTTTAATATATTTTATGTGATACATTTTGTCATAGTTGTACCACAATTTTTCTCGACATTTTAAATATCTAGTTTTCAAGCTCTTGAAGTTTCTGGAGCTTAGGAACTAGTTGGGAATGTCTCTAATTAGTTGGGAACTCTTTTGGGAACTTAGGAGCTTTTTGGGAGCTTCAACATCAAGAAAATGGGAGCTTGGGAACGAGTGTCCTAAAACAAGAGCTTTAAATTAGAATTATATTAAATTAAAATGTAAATATATTTATTCCTTTATTACAAATACATAATTTATTACAAATATTTTCATTATATTTATTCAAAATATCACTATAAAACTAAGACTAAACTAAGAATAAGACTACTAATATAAAAAAGCATAATAATACTCACTTTATAGTTGTGGAATTCATTTATGTTTTCCTTCAAACCCAAACTAAACATGAAAGTCTAACAAATCAATATCCTATCCACCACAAGCATTTGTTCTACTGTATAGTTGATATCAACTAACCATATCATTGACCTTTATTGTATTTTCATATTAGAAGCTTAGTAAAATTTTGTTTTTTATAAATAAAAAAGAATAATTCTTCAAATTTACAATGATGTTTAAAGTTTATGTATAAAGTTAAATTTTAAAAAGATGTTAATTATATATATATATATATATATATATTCAATTTTGTTTCTCATTTTATAAGGGAATATTTATGGATATTAAAGTTTTATTATTGTGTTAAATATATTCATGTAATTATTAGCACAATCTAAATTAGTAATTTTAATATTGTAGTTGTTGTGAGAAACATTCTCCTCAAAATACTTTTTATATTTTTTTAATATATATTATTGCCCGTTCCCAAATTTAAGTTTTTTGTAAATTAGAGGGAAACTTCTACTAGTTCGAGACCTAAACTGGTGTAACATAACATTTTATAATTTTTATTATTTTTATTAGGGTGATTTTTAATTTTGCAATTAAAATATTAAATAATTTTTTTTAACTTTTAATGTGTTAATTCTTTATTTAGTTTTTTTCACATATGAGTTAACCATATTGTAATTAATTATTATTCAAAAAAATATTAAAATCAACATATATTTATCTTAACTTTGGATTTATTAAGACTCAAAAAATCCAATTTCTTGAAGTACTAACTTTTAAAATAAAGTATAATAAAAAATATCATTAATTAAATTAACAAAAATCATATAAAAAATTCAAATAGAAAAATAAAATAATATTAATTTACTACATAACTTTATCATAAAAATAGTAATTCAATATATATTGATTTATATTAAGTAACTTATTTTAATATCTTAAGGTTTTTTTTTAAATTTATAGTATGTATTTTATTATATTTTATATTTTTAATAATTTTATTCGTTTTTTTTTTTTAAATTTAGACTATGTATTTTATTATATAAAATATCTTATAGGTTTTTTTAAAATTTACAATATGTGTTTTATTATATTTTATATTTTTATTAATTTTATTTGGGTTTTTTTTAAATTTAGATTATGTATTTTATTATATTTTATATTTTTATTATTTTTATTATAGTGATTTTTTATTTCACAATTAAAATATTAAATATATACATATGTTTTAAATTTTTATTTTATTATTTTTATTTAGGTTTTTCACATATGATTTAAATATATTGATGCAATTAATCATTACCTAAAAAACTATTAAAATCAATATAGATTTATCTTAATTATTATCTATTAAGTGTTGAGAAATTCAATCTTTTGAAATATTGGTGGTATTATATAAGTGTATTAATTATTATGTTGATTGATTAATTGAATGGATTTGTTATTTATATTTATTTTTATTTATTTATATATATTTTAATATATTTTATCATATTATTATTAATTTAATAATAATTTAAAATTTTGTAGATTTTTTACTATTATTTTAATGTGTTTTTGTTAAATTAACATTTCTTCCTTACTCAACTTTATAGAGGCTTTAGTCAACTTTATAAAAGCTTTAAAGGTAAATATAGGAAAAGTCACCTCTCTTACTAACTATAATTAATTAATAATTATAATTAATAAGCTTAAATATAGGAAAAAATCACCTCTCTCACTAACTATAATTAATAAGATTAAATATGGCGAAGCCCATCACAAGTTTTGGGTTTTCACGCGACTCGGAGAAGACGGTCGGGTATTTGAGACTCCCAAAAAATACTATATATATTTTTGGCCTCCCTGCCATGATGGATATACTGAAGGCTTGAACAATCGTTTTGTGTATTGAGCCTGGGAAGTCATCATTGGCGATCCGTAAGAAGAGATTGATTCTTGATGGAGAGGAAAAACGTTCATTGTGTGCTGCTATGCATGTTCATGTTTATGCTCATTCTAAATCATGCTGCTGCTGGGCGATCTGCCAACCTGCATGTGGAGCAGCGGCACATGAATAGCCCAGACTCTACCTGGAAAGAAATGAAAAGAGGACCAGTGGCGCCTTCCGCCGCTTCAGAATGTACCAGCGCAGGCTGTCCTCCACCACCTCCGGCCAGTGCTCTGCAAAAGCATACATGGGAAGAAATGAAACCCAGAGGAATACCAGTGCCGCCTTCCGGCCCTTCATGGGGTTGCAGCGTTGGCACTCTCTGTCCACCACCACGGCCTGGCCGTCGGCCGTCTTCTCTGGAAAACCTGCATGTGGAGCAGCAGCACATAAATAGCCCAGAATCTACATGGACAGAAATGAAACCCAAAGGACCAGTGCCGCCTTCTGGCCCTTCAAAGTGTACCAGCGATGGCTTTGGCTGTCCGCCACCACCGCCTGGCCGTCTTCCTTAGAAGCATAAGTAATCCATAAGTACAGTCATCCTATCTATTTATCTACTTCATATAATAATGGATGATTTTTTGGTTTTCTTTCCATTGGGTTTTATGTAATAAGATTTCTGCTTGACGATGAATTTTGGGGAGAATTAATTAATAGGGTTTTAGTAATGAATTTTGGGGAGAATTAATTAGTAGGGTTGAAGTAATGTTTTTAATAATTAATGAATTGCGTATAATATTTATGTTTTATAATAGTTTAATTTATTGGTTTATGATACTTTTTATTTGTGTGATAAGCACTTTAGTAGTGTAGTTATTAGTCCTTGCAGTAGGCATAGAGGGATTATAGTTATAGATAATGGGTTGACTACATATTAGTTTGTTCTTTGATTCGAATTATTTGCACAATGCTTATTGTTGGAGCTATGGAATTAAAAGCAAATAATTTTATATAATAAAAAGTTACATATATGTATTGATCTGATTGGATAAGAGATTGGAGGTCTTGTTGCCGCCTTCGCTATTCTCAATGTACTATATGACAACATATCCAAAGTTTTTCTCGTAGACAGTATTTTTTAATCAAATATTTTTCCTCTATATTGCTTGAAGGTCGATTAATGCTAGCATTAGTTCGAATGTTTGTATTACCGTTTTCTGCTAGGCAAATATATCTGCAAGTTTTCATATGTACTAAGCATATTGAAATGTTTTGATATCCAAGCTTTGTAGTGATTGAGAATTTCAAAGTTTATATTGTCTTTGGCGGATGCATATTTGTTGAAATGTATTCACACTTATTCTGAGATGTATGAATAGGCCTGACAGCGTAAATGTTTACATGACGCGACGTCCTCCAACACCCCTGACACCTTAAATGTTTGCATACCGCGAGGTCCTTAGACAGCCTAGCAGTCTTAAATGTTTATGTAAGTACGCTTCTTGCAATATATTTTTCCTCAAAATTTTCTATACAGTTACAGTGAATTTGCAGTCTTGTTTGTCCATCGCCAGTTCGACAAACATTGTATGTTTCATTTTTGTTCTGCCATTGAAGCTACATACATTGTTTACTGGCTCGGTGAGTGCTTATTCTTTGTTCGTTTGTCAGTTGCTGCCATTGTATGTTTCATTTTCGTAATCATTGAAGCTACATACATTGTTTACTGGTTCGGTGAGTGTTTCTTCTTCGTTGGTTTGTCGGTTGCTACTTGTTATTGTTTCGCTCATGATTCAACCTGTGCTTCTTCATTTCATTGTTTCGGAGTAAGTTTCCATGCTATAGTTTCATTTTGTATTTCTTGTTTGTTGTTCAGTATTTGCAGTTTGCAAGTAAGAATCTTTACTTATTTGTAGTCGCATGTTCCTTGTATGTTTCTGGTTCCTTCTGTGCTTGGGATGCAGTTTCGTAATCGTTGGAGATACATATGTTGTTCACTGACTCGGTAGTTCTTGTTGGTTCGTTGGTTTGTGGGTTGTTGATTCTGTTTGTCTGGATAAATTGTCAGGGAAAACCAGAAATCATTTAGCTACAGCCATGTAATTGCGTGATGTTTTGTGCCTTGTCATATATTTTGGCCAGGGAAAAAAAATCTACACATTTACAACCATGGATAGAGAAGCGCAAATGTTCATGTGTCTACCTTTTTAGACTATTTGTTCAGTCAGTTTTTCGGTATATACATATTTATTGGTCTTCGATGAATACTAGTTTCCATTGATGTTCATTGAATTTTATGCATTCCCACATTCAAACAAACAAAGTAGCTGGAGAAAACGAGGGAGTCTTGATTGCATCGACTGAAGAGGATATAGAAAGGTGCATGCTTGTATTGTTGTTTCATATTTCACTGTTTTTCATTTCATTTATGGTCTATATATGTGTTAAACTAGTTGCATGCCTTTGTACATGGTAATTTATCTTGCTTACATGCGTTCCTTCCTGCATACTAAGTTGGTTTATGTTCATTGTGTTTACGCTGCATTGCTACATTTAAACAAACAGAATGGTTAGACAGGACAAATGGCTCTTTGGCGGGTAAATAGAGTTGTTTCTCTTTCTTTTAGATGTCTGTCTTCATACTAAGTTTCCTTCATGTCCATTGCATCTTCGACTTTGCTGACTTGGGAAAAAAAGGTAGCTTGGATAGGGAGATGAATTGTTCTGTGCAGCAGCAGAGGGTTCTGTGGTGCAATATTCTAAAACGTATACCAAGTGTGTTGGTAAATTAAATATACAAACCGGGTGGGAGAATATAATATTAGACTTGAAAATGATGACTTTGCAGTAATGGGCCTTTCTGTGCTCCCTATTTATACTTTTTCCATTTTCTATTATCCCTTTTGTTTTATAATTCATCTACATAGTGTGCTTTTCGAAAATTCCTTCGTGCGTCGGTTAGTGGACTAATGGATTCACTTATGTGGTTATGATTCTACCTTTTTCCATAGTTACCCACTTTCTCGATTGTGGGTGCCAGCCTAGTAGGTTGAACTTTGCTCCCTTGGCTTTTAGGGGTCCGCGATATACAGATTGGCCATGGTGCCCCGCTCTCACACCCTATTTACTGTTAAACATTTCTCCAGTTAAACAATTCAGATGCATACACTTTTATGGTTATTTGGTCCTTACGATGGAACATATACAATGCATATGCTTGTTTAGTCCTGATGTTCATTTGCACATGCTTGCATCAGAAAAAGTTGGACTAGTGACATGAGCATGAGCAATCAGTCATCCTAGACATCGACAGACTGACAAGGCCAAATGTAAATATGCATACGCTATGCTCTTACTATGTTTACTAAGCAAATTTCCTGAGATATATATTCATCTATGGCATGGCGGATATGCTGATGTCTTATGCAATACATGGTTTGCAGCTCGAAAGAAGTATCAACAAGTACAAGAGATACGCTGAATGTGTTGCATGTTCTGCAGACTAAGAGGTGTGGTTGCGAAAATCTAGCTCCATAGTTCATCAAAACTATGTGTGTACTTGTACCACACTACCATTCAATTTAGTTTTCCTGGTCAAAAAATGTCATCAGGTCTAGAGTTGTGACATCCAAAGTATTGTCAATAGAGGGCTTGAACAGTCGCCAAACTGGACAGGTGTTCCTCGAGGACATAATGGTTGTCTATATCACCTACTTGGACAAGCAAAACAAAATTAGATCCATTATGTGTGCTGACATGACAGACAAGGATGCCATGATGACGGTGACACTGATTGTTCCTCCACAAATTGTCCAAAAACATGCAGAAAATATATTGCCGCGTAATGGGATATCCATTACAAATTTTAATATATTGCCCAAAAAAGTATATGACCTTGGTGATTGGGATCGAATTATTTCGCTCAACGAAACAAGCATTGTGGAAAAAATTTCTGCTATTTTTTCAGAATATCATTTTGTCCCGGACTCGACTATCAACCAGCTTGCACAGAGCACTGATATTTACCTAGTCAGAACAATTGGGGTTGTTTTCACATTGGCGAGAAAATTTGGCTTTCAACACATTCTCCATATAAATGATGGAGAGTCAGACAACGACAAGGTAATGGTACCACTTTTCTTATTTAGTTTTGTCCTTTTCTTTCGCATGTGCATGTATGTTGGATAAGTTACACAAATATTGCATTGTTCTATGTTGCAGCTACAATTTTTTGATACATATTTAGATTTGTTTTCGTCAATGGAACAACAATTGCATAGAGGGAAGATTCCACTTATGCTATTCAAAAATATAACAAAGAAGAGGGATGCTAGAGAAAGGATCTTTCAGACAACCCAAGCAACATTTGTAACAGAGTTGCGAGCAGATATAGTAGAGGATCTGAAGAAACTAGTTAGCTCTACAATTGTTGTGCATATACATCCACAATATCATCCTCACTTTTCTTATAGAAATCGCCTTCAACAAATTTCTGCGCCTTCTTACTTTTTGTTTTTTTTTAAATGGGGGGGGGTGAAGTTGTGTATTATATTGTTCAATGTATTAATCCCTTTTCTCATGTTCCCAGGTTGAAGGTATTTTAATTGTAGACAATGTGTACTCGACCCCCTTTGAACCTGTATGTGCAAAATGCAACTCCGTTTCTTATACCTCCACCTTAATAAGTGATGATACAATTGATTCTCTGTGATGCAGTGAAAAATGTCCATATATATATGGATATTACGTGAATTTTGTTATCCGAACTATGGACAACACAACCATGCATTGTATGGTTAGGAAGCCTCTGTTACAAAATGTGCTTCTTGAGTTGGCACAGTTGTCGTATGAAACGTATCTACAGAAAAAGGTAAGTAATGTCTACATGCTACAGTAGCTTCAGATACACAACAAATTCACCTTGAATGAAGACAATGCAATTTTGCATATTGGCTGGAAGGGGAAAAATAAAAAAATATATCAAAGTTCGGTAGGAAACGAAAATACCTCATGTGTCTCTGTAACATTTATTCAACATCCAGATGAATGTTCATTAGACTTGTCCCATATCTCTGTAATCCCCATATATCGTATGGCACTGGTTATTTTCTACTGGGAACATATACCAGATGCAAAAGAAAACGAATGCGGCCATGTCTTTTATTTGTATATCAAATTGTTTGGTGCAAAGATTGATGGTTTCAGCTCTATGGAACCTTCTAGGAACTTGCTTGCGGTCTGTTTAAAGTATGGTTGGTTCTTGCTTATCTATTTTGTCTGACAATTTGTATACCATGGAAGTCCAACTGTTCTTTGGAGGACAAAGAACAATATAAATGATTTTTTTAACCAATTGGCCCGTACATCCACCTGATAATTTCTATGGCGTTGTAACGCAAATGTACTATGTGGCTTTCTTTAGTAGATTTCTTTGATCGATGAACTTGGTAAAATTATTGTTTTGAAATATTTTGAAATCAACAAATTTATAATCTGTGAAGTGAAAGTGTCCAATTATAGTAACAAGAGGCTCTTAAAATTCAAATTGGTTGTTGTTTTGTCATTTTTTCTTATTCGATGAACTTGACAAAATTAATATGGTGGAATAATTTAAAATCAAAGAATATATATTGTGCAGAGTGCAATTGTGTTATCATATGAACAAGAGGGCCTTAAAATTGAAATTGGTCCTTGTTATGCTTGTGACAATAGAATTTAAAAAAAAAAAATCTTTTGTTTGATTCCCTTTTTTTTAAATAAATGATATAACATCCTTTAATAATTTAATGTAATTCACTTGTACAATATGGATAATTAATATTAATAATTTAGTATTTGAAAATAAGTTTTTTAGATAAAGTTAGATAGGATGAGCATCCCTAAACAATTGCAATCTTGAAGCCGCCAGATGTGGATTCCGCAAGTCCGCATGTCAATTTGTATATCGCGGAAGTCTGGGTGATATTTGCAGAACACAGAATAAAAGAGGCTCAAATTTCAGTCCGCCAGGCCGAGAACATGCGATAAAAAAGTGTCAAAGTATGGAACGAGGGATCCGCATATGCTTTATAAAATATCACCCATACTTTCTAAATTATACGTTTACTATGTATTGGTCATTTGTTAGAAAAGTTTTATATCATTTGCCTGACCAGAATGTACAAAATTTCTCATCTAATTAAATTCTGCAATATCAAAATTTAATACTAATAATTTAGTATTGAAAATAATGTTATTAGATATGTTAGATATTGGATAGGGATTACCATCTGTAAACAATAGTAAACTTGAACCCGCCAGCCCTCAAGTCCATCTGTCAATCTGTATATTGCTGAACTCCAAGTGCTATTTGGAGGATAGGGAACAATGAAACTGCAATGTTGAGCCAACCATTTCGTAGGTCTATTTTTCAATTTGTATATCAAGGAATTATGAGTGGTATTTTCATAGCGTGGAACATTGGAGGCCAAACTTTCAGCCTGTCAGCCCCAAAGCTCCTAATAAAAATAAATGCCTAAATATGGAATTCACACAGGATCGCTAGGGGATAGTAAAAGTGCAATGTTCAATCAGCCAGCCCGAGTCCATCTGTATATTTGTATACTTTGTCAATTTGTATATCACAGAAGTTTGGGTGCTATTTGTAGGGAACGAAACAATAAAACCTCAATTTTTAGCCTGCCATCCCGCGAACCTGCGATCCAAAAAGTACCTAAGTATGGAATAAGGAATAGGCATATGCTCTATAAAATCTCATTTCCATAGTTTATAAATGTACATGTTTACTATGTATTGCTCATTTGTCGAAAAATTTTATATCAGTCGGCCCGCAAAAATGGACAAACTTTGTCCTCTGCTTAAATTTTGCAATATCAATATGTAATATTAATAATGTAGTATTGAAAGTAATTTTTTTTGATATATTGGATAGTTGATAGAGATTTCCATCCCTAAACAATGTCAAATTTGAACCTGCCAGCCCTCGAGCCCATCTGTGAATCTGCATATCACGGAAGTCCGAGTGTTATTTGGAGGATACAAAACAATGGAAGTGTAATGTTCAGCCAACCAACTCGAAATCCCCCAATCAAAAAAAGTGGCTAAATATGGAATTAGTATGGAATCACTACGGAACGATAAAAAGACAATGTTCAGTGAAGAAACCTGCAAGTCCTCCTATCAATTTGTACATCGTGGAAGTATGGGTGGTATTTGTAGGACACAGAACAATAGAGACTCTATTTTTAGCCCATCAGGCCGCGAACACGTGATCCAAAAAGTGCCCATGTATGGAATGAGGGATTCACATATTCTTTATAAAAAATCATGTCCATACTTCATATAGAATCATGTCCACAAGTCCACCTGGCAATTTGTATATCGCAGAAGTCTAGGTGTTATTTGTAGGACACGGAACAATAGATACTCAATTTTCAGCTCGCCAAGCCGCGAACTGGCGATCCAAAAAGTGTCCAAGTATGGAATGAGGGATCCATGTAGCTTGTAGGTGCTTCTGTCAATTTGTATATCATGGAACTCTGGGTGCTATTTGTAGGACAAAGAACAATAGAGACTCTATTTTCATCCCCTTAGGCTGTGAACCCGCTATCCAAAAAGTGTTGAAGTATGGAATGAGGGATCCACATATGCTCTATAAAATCTCATGTCCATAGTTTATATAGACTCATCTCCACAAGTCCACCTACCAATTTGTATATCGCAGAAGTGCAGGTGCTATTTGTAGGACACGAAACAATAGATATTCAATTTTTAGCTCGCCAGATCGCAAACTTGCCATCCAAAAACTCCCCAAGTATGGAATAAGACATTCACATATATTCTATAAAATCTCATGTCCATACTTTATAAAAGCACATGTTTACTATGTATTTCTCATTTGTCCGAATACTTTTATATCACTCAACCAAGCAGATTGGACAAACTTTCTCGTCTAATTAAATTCTGCAATATCAATATTTAACTGTAATAATTTACCGCAAGTCTGCTTCTGAAGTTGTATATTGTGGAATTTTGGGTGGTATTTGTATACCACGGAACAATAGACGCCCAATTTTTTTCCTTGCCAACCCGAGATCCCCTGATTCAAAAAACTGGCTAAATATGGAATTAATACGAAATTGGTATGGAACAATAAAAGTGCAATGTTCAACCAACCAGTCCGCAAGTCCGTCTATCTATTTTTATATAACCGAAATGTGGGTGCTATTTATAGGACATGAAACAATAGAGGATCAAATTTTCAGCCTGCCAAGCCGAGAACCCGCAATCGAAAAAGTCCCTAAGTATGAAATGAGAAATCCACATATGCTTTATAAAATCTCATGTGCATACTGTATAAAAGTACATGTCTACTATGTATTGTTTGTTCTGTGCACCCCGTAGTTCCTCCTATCAATTTGTATATCGTGGAAGTATAGGTTCTATTTGTAGGTCACAAAACAATAGAGACTCTATTTTCAGCCCGCTAGGCCGCCAACCCGCGATCCAAAAAGTGCCTAAGTGTAAGGTCTCTCCAATAGAGCCTTATAAAACATAAGTTTAAATAGGGAAATGTTGTCCTAACTTCTTTACAATTCATTATTCATCATATAACCATGTTCAACAAAATTAAAATTTATGAATAGCATGATAATAAACTACATATTCAATAAACCACATATTCAACATAGTTGTTATGAACAATATATAAATAATGAACATGAACAACATAACAATAATGAACACAACATAATAATGAAAATACCTCAAATTGGTGTTGTTCTCCAACTCTGTCTAAGATGAAGCTCTTCCCAAAACTGACTAACCTCCCAGCCAACTAGGAACAACCTATCTGGCTCCCTAGCTCCAGGATTCCTTATGGTCTCCTGGCCCCCGAGCCCAAAATTCCCAGCAACAGGTGCCCCCTGTGAAAGTCCTCAAGCAAGCTCCTCAAGCAAGCTTCTAGTAAATCCAAAAATACATATCCAGTCTAAAACTCCCTCTCCTCACCTTCTCCTTTTATCCTATGAAAATCTTACCCAAAAACCCAAAAAGACCCCTTACCGAGTGTTCCCCCCTTTGCCTTATCCTCCCTTCCCCGTTATTCGCCGCCTTATCCCCCCATTAAGTATCAACCACCTTATCTCTCCATTAAGTCTCAACCACCTCATCCCCTTTTTCATTAATGGATCCATCTACTGATACACTAAGTCTCAAAAATGAAAATTATTAATTTATTAAACCAATATTCCTCAAACAAATATTTAATCATGATAATTAATTAATTAATTAATTAAACTAATATACATTCAACAAATATTTAATTAGGACAATCAATTAATTAAACTAATATATATTAAACAAATATTTAACTACGACAATTAATTAATTAATTAGAGTTGTTACATACACCCACCCTTCAGGAAACTTCGTCCCAAAGTTAAAGTATTTTATGATACAAGGGAAATGACACATGGTTCACACATTCATATCCAATAAACAACATTATCAATAAGTAAGCCAAGAAAACTCATACGTACTAGTTTACATGTGCAAGAAATGCATGTGTAGCTAGTACATACAAGTCTCGTGCATGTACTAACAACAATAACTATCACCTCTATAGTATTTTTTGTATGCATCCAATCCAATCAATAAGACTATTCAATTTATAAAAGATAATAAACCAATCAATTGTTTGTGAAATCCCTTAATTACCATAATCTATCTCAACAACGTTTATTTAGACAATTGTAGTTTAGTTGAGTAATTATGAATATACATATATACACATTTTCTTTTCAGAAGGAAAAACAATAAATTCCACCATAAGACAAATCTCCTTACACTCTCAACTATTTCTATTCATCCTTCCTCCCTAACTTACTTCCATATTCTATTCCTATCCTTCCTTTGTTGGACTATCTTGGAGGTTCAACTATATTGACCTAACTCCAAATAGAACCCGTAAGCGGAAGTGTCACTATCTTGACCAAGCTTCTCCAATAGGCAACTGAAAGTCACCATCAGACGTCTAGGGGAGCGTGAGCTAACACCATCCTCCCATGACTCCAATTTTCAGAGGATACATGGTGGGAAATGTCCCCACCCCTCCTAATAGGACTAGGGTCCACACCCTACAATGGAATATATAGTGGCACCATGTTGCTGGGAATTTTGTCATCATTTATTCAGTTTTTGGGTAGTCTCACCACCTGAAAGCCTGCATTGGTCCATATATCATAACAGTGCATTTGTAACAATATAATTTCACATACAAAGATTCATACCATATTTTTTCTCGTTCGGTGTTCATGACATCTAATTTTCTTACCATTATCCCTTGGCTATTTCATAGCCCATTGACCTGCAAATTAGTCTATAACACAAACTCATACATATATATGCATTATCATCCTGTAAATTCATTCGACCATAATCTCAATTTGGTATCCACGTACTAACAATTTTATTATCAAAGATTTCAAGTTAGAAATAGATCTCATAATATCCCCATAATTCAATTAACGTCACTCGTTCATAAAATTTTCATTTACATAATAGATCGCATCATATCTATCATTATTCAAATAACATTTAAACATTCATAGAATTTACATTCTCATAATAGATCACATCATATCCAACATCATTCAAATAACATTTAAACATTCATAGAATTTGCATTCACATAATAGATTGCATCATATGCATCATCATTCAAATAACATTTAAACATTCATAAAGGTTCCTACATCTTAAAAGTGAAAGTGTATCATTAATAGTTTCATTGTGAATAGAAAATAAAGGTGATTAGGCCTTCGGTAATCCTAGCTGTCTAAGTCAAAAGGTGGTGTTACATACACCCAACCTTCGAGAAACTCATTCTCGAGGCGGTGAAAAGAAGTGAGGTATAATCTTATTGTAATGTCTTGGAATCCTCCCAAGTAGCATATCCTGGACTATACTTGTCGCACTGGACCTTAACTTGGTCTACCAGATAATTCCTGAGTTGTCGGCATCTACTGTCCAATATGCGTAATGGTTCTACCTGTTAGAATATAATGGATGTGCTCATTTTACCATTGAAAATATCACTATTGTCACCTAACCATAGGCTGAAACCACCCTCCAAGCACCTTAACCTTGACAAAAAATTACTCCAAAAGCAAACCCTAGGCTAGATAGCCAAGAAAGGGGTAGCACACCTTTCCCCAAGGATAGTGCACCAACAAGAGCTGATCAAATAGTCCAAACCCTAACCAAGATATAGTCCAAGCCAAAAAATAACTGCTAGCTGTAACAACTGCATCGATAGCTCTCCTCCAAACCTGTGCACAAAATTGGGCACTGCAGTGCACACAAGTGCTACTTTGCAATTCTGAGACTGCCTTCCAGAATGAGAACTGGCCTCTTGTATTTATACTAATTCTGGCTAACTGCCTGGGCCAACTTCTCATTATGAGTATATGTCTGTTCAATATATATTAATTCTTCCAGCCAACTTGTTCTCTTGGAGGCTAATAACCTAATATAAATTATCCCCTTGAGCCGACATGTCTTCTAGGGTCATTAGCCAACTCATTAGGGTTTCTTCTTGCTTTTCGGAGTATTCTATTCTCTTCAGGTTTACACATCGAGGTAAATACCTCCCACACCTACCATAATATCAACACTCCCTCCTAGCTAGGGAGGTATTACAGGTAATGGTCTTGATCATGAACATACCATTCACCCAGTAGCATCGACATAGACTATCTCATGACTAGATCATGATCACCATCATCACCATCAATATCATCAGTCATATCATCTCTCGAAACCATATTCCATCTGAGTAATTAGACATGATGTTGGAGGTGATATAAGAGCCATTCTTCTAATCTGGACATATGTCCTAGAAGAGTAAATGTTTTGAATCATTTTCCATCTGGGAAAACTTTGTTATTTGATCATCCATATAGATGATAATCATTTCCAATACTGTTGATAGTCTTCAAGGAAATCGAAATAAAATAGAACACAATTGTGTCTATCCATAACTACAATCCAATGGTACACTACCAGACCAAGTAACACACAAGTACTTGATCAAACAATGGAACACATCCACCATAGTAGTATATATCTACTGTCATAAAATCTTCATAACAATCATCTGATATCAACCTACACAGAAACAATGTTATGATATAAAATGAATCATATGGGCCATTCTTCCGCTCACATCTGTGAGATCTTAGAAGAGGATTTGCCCTCAAAAGGTAAGACATCAATGCTGAGCTATCTGGACTATTCTTCTCAAACAAGGAAGAGTAATTGTCCTGATTTCTGAGCCTGGACCATTCCCCACCTTGGGCCATTCCTCCAACACTAAAAAAAGTCTAACCAGGAGAGAATGAATCTTCCCTAAGGATGTTTGTCCCTGATAGCTGAGCCTAGACCATTCCCCACCCTAGGCCATTCCTCTGGCACTAAAAAAAATGCAACCTTGAGAGAATGAATACACCCTAAGGAATGAATTTCAGGAGCATTTCCCCTGTTAACCACAAGAGGAAAATACTGTCTTGTACCAACCTCCAAAATGGACCATTACTCATGTTAACCACAATCAGAAATTGTTTTCCGGCGAGGCAGTCCAGTCTTCTTGAGTAACCCTCAATAAGAGAGACTCCCTAGACCACTCCCCATGTTAACCACAATGGGAAGTCACTATCTATGGTACATCATCAATCTGGACCATTTTTCGAACTGGAAAATGTCTGTCCGTTGAAAATCTCAATCCACTTTCTGAACTGGAAAGGAAATTGCTCATCCTGGACCATTTTTCAAACTAAAAAAAGATTGTCCATAAATCAATACATATCAGTGCTCCCTCCCAACCTGGGAGTCATCTCTTCCTTTTTCAATAAGGAAGTCATCTCCACAAGCTCCATCTTGAGTACACAAACTCTTTCATCATAGATAGAATATTTACCAAAATGTCTTCTTGTCTTCTCATCTGTGGAGATATGTATTGGAGAACCACTTTCTCCTTTCTCAACTTCATCACAGATAATTTGATGCTTGATTTCAAATGTACTTTGGTCTGGAACACTGGTTTTTCTCTAAAGTCTTCATGTAGCTCTGATCAATAAAGTATATCATTGTTTGGAACACTGGAACATATCCATGTGGCACTTCTTCTATCATCATGAGATCTGATCTACTGAGTAATCATCTTGATACAATATCTCTGTTATAGAAAATATTCACCATGCTTCTGTTGTGCACTGGAGGTTCTCCACCAATTTATGTTTTTCCATCTGCATACAAGATTCTCTTTCTGGTATGCCTCGAAGTCTTGAGGTTGTTCTTCATACGCTCTTTGTTCAATTGCTCTAGAGAACATTTTTTGCATTTATCTGATGTAGAATTCCAACTCATGGGTGTTGCGGATGATATAATGACTCATGTAGAGATATGTTTGGTTTACTAGAACAAGTAATCATCATAGTCTTCTCCCTCCATCTGGGAGAACCTCTAGTTATATATCTTGCAATGCTTTCATTTGTAAGTCTTCCATACACTATTCTTCATCACGAATTTCATCTCCTCTACCTGATTTCTTTTAGTGAGCTCATATCAGGCTGGTAATCTTGTGATTCTCGATACAATGACTGGTTGTTCTGGCTTCTCTTTCTTTCTTGGAATCTTCATGTTCTTCTTTATGTTTTTCTTTAGCTCTTGGGTCCATGGAGTTTCTTATAGATTCCATTCCCTAAATATTCCACTTTTTCCTTTCATCATAGGATCACGGATGTGAATGGACAACCAAATATACTTTAAGGCTTTTCTTTGAAGAAGACTTCTTCTAAGGTCGAACTGAACACGTCTTGCTTTTCATGTTTTCTACCATGGATATATACTTCATCATCTTCAATGGATCATAGGATTAGCTCCCTCCTAATCCTTGATTCATGTATGAATACATGCTCTTCTTTATGGTGATATATGATCGGCTCCCTCCATCTAGGAGAGTCCATGTTTCCGTCTACATCCTTATTGTCTTCTGCAAAGCGTCATAAGTCTTTCTCCAATTTTCTCTTGATTGCTGACTACTTTCTTCTACATTTCTTCAAGATTGATTATGATTTTAGCTTATCTTGTAATAGCTTCCACAAGATTTGTTTGATATATTTCATCCTTTCTTGTATAGTGATAGCAATCCTTATCTTGTTGTTCTTCCATAGATATAGTTCTTCTTGGAACATATTTTTAAGAGATATATATACAAGATATGTACAGAGACTTATACCAACAAGATATGTACAAGAACTAAGAAGAGTATTGTTGCCTTCAGAAGAAGAATTCTCTTTCATCCTGCTCAGTCTTGTTTGTGGGTTCCTTTTCTTCAGCAACTGATGCTTCATGTTTCTCCTTCCTTTTCTTTAGCTCAGGACAATGATTCTTGTAGTGACCATACTTTCAACAGTTGAAGCATTGTACTTCTGAAATGTCTTTCTCTTTATTTGGCTTCCTCCTTGAACCAAACTTCCTTTTGTTCCTAAAATTATTGATTCTTGTTGTGAAGGCTTGATCATCATACTTGTTTTGGAGTTTCTCTTTTGCATTGATCCTGGATTCTTCTTGAGCACAACAAGTCCAAAGTTCTTCAAATTTAGGATAGTCCTTCCTTGTGTTCATTCTTGAGGAAAATGAATCCCATGTCTTGGGAATACCATTGAGTACTATGTTTACCAATTCCTTCTATGAAATGATCTCTTTAATATCTTGTAGTTGATCTCTTAACTGAGATATTCGCACAAAGTTTGATGTTATGTTGTCATCATCATTCATCTTCATGTCATAGAGCTCATTCTTCAGACTCATTACTTGTCCAATGTTTTTGACTGAGAAGAGGTTTGTTAGGGCATCGTACATCTTCTTCGATGAGTCAATATGGGATATGTAGGGTATAAAGTGGTATTTTATAGAATCCACTATGATACTCATGGCATTGATGTCATCGTCATTGAACTTCTCCATAGCTACAATGTTATGTTGTTCCTTCTATTTCCCTTCTTCAAACTTTGGTTTCATGATATCCAACACTTTATTCTTGTCAAGGATGAGATAAATCCTTATCTTCCACACTCTGAAGTTAGAAGCTCCATCTAAATTATTCTCTGACTTCATAGAGTAAGTCATGGCTGCATTGACTTGGTCAACCTTAGATTTGACCAAATGATCAAACTTCAGGTATTGGCTTTTTTAGAGTACCACGAGATGCGCTAGGCCAGTGTGCACTGATCTATTTGGAGACTACGTCAATCTCTTCATTTAAGGTTCCTCAACAAGAGGATTAGGGTTTCTGCAACTGCACCTTCTAGTAACCCTAGCGATAGTGCTATCGTGACTGCTCCTGCTAGAAACCCTAGCGACAGTTATTCAACGAGTTTAATATCCTTATGGTTATGTTTCTTTCCAGCGGTTAGACTGAATGAAGGAGGTGTGGGCCCATAACCTCTTAGAATATAATGGATGTGCTCATTTTACCATTGACAATATCACTATTGTCACCCAACCATAGGCCAAATCCATTCTCTGGGCACCTTAACCTTTACAGAGAATTACTCTGAAATAAAACCCTAGGCTAGATAGCCAAAGAAGGGGTAGTGCACCTTTCCCCAAGGATATCACACAAAAAAGAGATGATCAGATACTCCAAAACCTAACCAAGAGATAGTCCAAGACAAAATGTAATTGCTAGCTACAACAACTACACCAGTATCTCTCCTCCAAACCTGTGCATAAAACGGGGCACTGCAGTGCGCACAAGTGCTACTCTAAAATTCTGAGACTGCCTATCAGAATGAGAACTAGCCTTTTGTATATATACTAATTCTGGCTAACTGCCTGGGCTGACTTCTCATTCTGGGTATCTGATTGTTTAGTATATATTAATTCTTCTAGCCGACTTCTTCTCTTGGAGGATAACAACCTAATATAAATTATCCTCTTGAGCCGACATGTCTTCTAGGGTTATTAGCCAACTCGTTAGGGTTTCTTCTTTCTTTCTGGATTATTCTATTCTCGTCAGGTTTACACGTGGAGGTAAATACCTACCGTAGCTACCATAATATCAACACTAGCATGAGGGTTCCCATGTCTGATACCTACAATTCCTTCCAATTTAGTTTATGTGATTCATCAGCAACATAATGACGTAGAATAGATACATGAAAAACATTATGATTTTTATGCAAGTGGGGTGGCAGTACGAGACAATAGGCAATGGGTCCAATTTTCTCTTGGATTTTGAACGGTCCTATAAATTGAGGTGACAACTTTGTCCCCTTCTCGAACTGAATGGTAATCTTATTGGGTTTGATACGAATGAAAACTTGATCTCCAACTTTATAACTTCGGTTGGTCCTATGTGCATCAACATAACTTTTCTATCTATCTTGTGCTTCCTTTAGTCTCTGCCTAATCTGAATCACTCGTTCCTCCATTTCTTGAATCAGTTTTGGCCCAACTATTACATAGTCTTCTAATCTTTCTCAACTCAACGGTGTTATCCATGGCCTTCCATACAGAGCTTCGTAGGGTGGCATTCCGATGGATCTAAGAAAACTGTTATTGTAGGTGAACTCTACCAAAGGTAGGTACTTCTCCGAATGGGTTTGATTATCCATAACATACATCCTAAGCATGTATTCTATAACCTGATATACTCTCTCAGTTTTCCCATCTATTTTAGGATGATAAGTTGTGCTTAAGTTCAACTGAGTCCTCAACACTGACTGCAAACTTGTCCAAAACCTAGAAGTGAATATGGAGTCCCTATCTGAAATGATCTTCTTGGGTATCCTATGCAAACAGATGACCTCACTTACAAACACGCGTGCCACATCAGTGACATCGTAAGTGTCTCTAATTGGAATAAAATGAGCACTCTTGGTTCACTTATCAACTATCACAAGGATGTCATTGTGTCTATGAGATGTGAGTGGAAACCCCACAAAAAAATCCATAGAAATGACTTCCTATTTGGACATACGAAAATCATGTGGTTGCAGGAGACCTGCCAGGTAATGGCGGTCAACTTTTACTTGTTGACACTCTAGGTACTTGGTGATAAAATGGAATACATCGCACTTCATGCCTACCCAGAGGAAGAGCTTCCTCATGTCTGCGTACATTTTCTTCACACCTGGATGCACACAATAAAGTGCTATGTGGGCTTCCTTCAGTATGATTCTTCAAATATCCCCACCTTCGGGGATGTACATCCTTCCTCGATATCTTAATAGTCCATTTTCTTCCAAGCTATATCCTTCATACTTTGGATTTAATTACCTCCCACTCTGAAGGTTTGAAGTAACCTTTAAATACCAACTATCTCCAAGGAGTTTCATCAACACATGTTCCCACAGATTGACTTTTAAGGGTACCAAGGAGAAGACATGTGGTCTCCTGCTCAAGGCATCCGCGACCACATTTTATTTTCCCTTGATGTATGAAATATCAAAATCATACTCACTCATAAACTCACTCCATCGCCTTTACCTGGCATTAAGATCCATTTGAGTGAAGAGATGTTTTAAACCTTCATGGTGCATTTTGAGCTCAAAGTTTCACCCCATTAGATAGTGCCTCCAAAGTTTCATAGCTATCATTACAACTACCAGCTCTAAATCATGAGTAGCATAAAGCTCCTTGTGTTTTTTCAACTTCCTAGATGCATAAGCTGTCACTCCATCCTACATTAGCATGGCCCCCAATCCTTGTTTCGAGGCATCCGTGCAGATTGTCAAGTCCTTTTCCATATCCGACACTCATAGAATTGGTGCACTAGTTAGTAACCTCTTAAGATCGATGAATGCACTATCACATTCTTCTATCCATTCATACCTAACCCCCTTGCATTGAAAACTGGTGTTGGGTTTCACTATTTTAGAGAAGCCTTCCACAAATCTTTGATAATAACCTGCTAGCCCCATGAAGCTTCTTACCTCATGAGCATTTTTTGGCACTGACCATTCCATAATGGCCTTTACCTTTTCTAGGTCCATAGAGATTCCTTCACCGGAAATGATATGACCTAAATAGTGAATTTATTTTTGGAAGAAGGAACACTTCAAGAACTTCCCATACAATTTTTTCTTTTTAAGGTAGGACAACACCACTCGTAAGTATTCCTCATGTTTTCTTTCATTCTTGGAATAGATGAGGATATCATCTAAAAAGACTTGGACAAAGTGGTCTAAGTACTTCTGGAATACACCATTCATGAGGCTCATGAATACTACTGGCACATTGGTTGATACGAAAGGTACTACAACGAACTCATAATGCCCAAACCAAGTTCGAAAGGCAGTTTTAGGAATATTGCCTTCCTTAATCATTAACTGGTGATACCTTGATTGCAAATCATTTTTTGAGAATACCGCTACTCCTTTCATCTTCTCTAAGAGATCATCTATTCATGGCATTAGGTACCTATTTTTTACTGTAGCATGGTTCAAGTCCCTATAATATATACACAGTCGTAAGGAACCATCCTTCTTCTTCACAAAGATTATTGGTGCACCGCAAGGTGAGACACTGGGCTTTATTAGCCCTGAGTCGAGTAGCTCTTTCAACTGCATCTGCAACTCACAAAGTTATAGTGCTATCATCCTATACGGAGTATTGGAAATTGGTTTTGCACTAGGTTTTAGCTCAATAGTAAAATCAAGCTCCCTCTGAAGAGGTAACCCTAGCAACTCATTTGGAAAAACATCCTTAAATTCTGACAACACAAGGTATTGATCCAAGGAGCATCCTTTCCTTTCATTCACTACCTCCACTACATAAATTTTACACCCTTGCCTCATGCACTTCTTAACCTTCATATTTGAGATAAAGTGTAGAGACACCTTTCTCCATACACCGTGGATCTCCACTGGCCTTCCTTCATCGTCAACAAAAAGCTCCCTTTTTGAGAAAAAATCTACCATATCTCGATGGGCTTCTAACCAATCCATTCCAATGGTTAGGTCATGTGTCTCGAGAGAAGTGACACATACCTTCAACTTGGTAGTACACACTCCCAGGTATACTAGAAAATTATCAATGCTAGGTCCTACCGCTTGTTTTTCCCCTGAAGCCATCTCGACTTGTTTAAAGTCTTCATGCTTGTAGGCTACCAACCCACTATTTTCTAATGTATATGGTGAATTGAAACTATCTATAGCACTAGAATCAAATAAAATTTTAACATTGATATGATTTAGCGTACCTGATGACTCCACCACCACGGATTGATGTTCTTCCTGGTGATTGTTAATTGCTGCATAAATCTAGTGGCTACAACTTACTCTTCCCATTAGGGCCTTTCCTTCTCTATGAACAAATCCTTCTTTCAACTTTGGGCAGTCATGCTAGTAATGGGGTCCTCCACATCCCCAACATGTAAAACAAGATTGAACCTACACACTACTTTGTGACGGTCTCTGAAATGAGTTCCTTCCCTTGGAACCCCTACCCCTACTTGCTTCTCCTTGAGAAGGTCGTGAACCTGTCTGCATCATTGGTGATGAACATGATGTTGCACTTGCTTCCATAGAAATACCTGTGGCAACTCTTGTTGGTGTGAATCTATTACCATAAGGAGGTGGCCTAGAGCTCCCTCCCTTGGAGAAGGTCCTAGGGGCCTTCCCCACAAATCCAGGATGATGTGGAAAGGTCAATCGCATACCTCCGCTTAAGCTCATGTGTTCCTCATCATAACATTCATTTTCAACTGCTTCCTCTACTGAAAATGATTTGCACATCTATACCATGGCCCTTATCTTAGGTTTTAACCCATAGACAAAGCGTTATGCCTTTCGTTGATCATTATTCATGTACGAAACATATTTTACTAATTCCATGAACCTGATATCGTACTCTTCCACTGTCCTCTTTCCATGTACTAGAGCATGAAATGCTCCTACCTGTTGTTCGTCATAGTAAGTTGGTAGATATTTCCTTCAGAACCTTTCCTCAAAAAATTCCGAAGAGACAGTGTCTAGGGTAAGGTGCAACTACCTCTCCAGGTTGCCCCACCAATTCAAGGCACTTTTCCTTAACTGAAAGATTGTTATTTTCACCTTTGATGTGAAAACATAGTATCTTAAGTCGAAACATCATGTCATTCCCTCCATCCATGCCTTTGAACGTTCACGGGCACAACCCTCGACAAACTCTGGAAGTTTGATCTTCTGTATTTCTCTAGTGATGTCCTCGGGTGGAGGCCTTCCCTCTGAATCCCTCAATGCTTCAGGATTACCCATTCCAGATGGTGGGGGCTCCACTTTGATCCCTGCTGGATGACGCCCCTTTAAAGTCTCATTTATGTCCTCCAAATAGTGCTGAATGAGAGCTAATTCAAGCGATGTTGGTGGCGGTGTTGGTGGTCCTTCCGACGATGCCCCTCTGCCTCAATTTCCTCAAGTCCTAACCATCCTGTATAATTGAATCTGCATCCACCAAAAGTTTGTCAGGGAGAGTCTATGACAATTCACATTTGTGCAACTTAAACTTGAAAACATAGGGTTAGGCGTAAGTTTTTTTTTTACTTGTCTGTAAACAGACATTACTCTCTTTAGGGTAAGTGGCTAGGTCAGGGTCGAAAGCCTCTAAGCTTGATGTCTTCGCCTAAGAAAACTATTAACTCTCTCACCTTAATCAACACATTTAACCTATCATTACTATCATGGCATAGTAGTATACGGTATTTGGTGAAATCTCTATACTCGATGGATAGGTCGTCGGTTCAAAACTCGTCCGCTCTAACAAAAATTTAATCTAATCCAAAAAATAAATTTTATTAGTATCATAATGTTATGATAATTACTTAATATTATTAAATATGTTAATGTTAATTACACATTTAATTAATTAATCATTCAAATCACTAGTTGATAAATTTTTTGAATGATTAATTAATTACTAATTAATTATTTACTATTATCAATGCTTTGAAATAAAATAAAAATTTGTAATTAATTATTTAAAATTAAATAAAAAAAAACTTTTAAAATAATTAAAACCCAAAGGGTTAAAATAAAATTAAAGTAATTAAAATAAAATAAAATAAATAATAATAAAAATAAATAAAANAAATAAATTAATTTAAAATTAAAAAAAAAAAAAATCAAAGTCAGGGTGGATCCTCGCAGTAGGTCCACTTGTCCCCTCCCTCTTTTCCCGCCTATACAAACACACAATAAAATAATAATAAAGAAGAATAAATACTCAAACCCTAAAAAACCCTAATCAGGTACTTACTCCTGCATTTTCTAACTCCAACACACGAGATTTTCCTTATTCTTATCGCTCTGCCCATGGTCTTTCTCTCATGGCTTATCCTTGTTGGGTGTTTGATGGCTCATGGCTTGGGTGGAGGTCTCCATCGGTCGTGTTGTGCACAATGATCGACCCGTGGGCTCTTGGTTTCGATCGTTTTGTGTTGTGTTGCAGGTGCAGACTGTGAGTAGTGAGAATAACAATAGTTTTAGAGAGGAAAAAGGAAACACTACAGCTCTGAAAATCCATGCACTGACATTTCCTTCACAACAAACAAAGGCAGATCAGGATTCGCTTGTTTGGCATTGATCTTGGTAGTTTTGTGTTGTGTACTACCTCTTAGGCTTGGACGTTGCACTAAGCTTGCATTGGTATGTTGCATGGCTTATGTGTTGGTAACTCAAGCTCGATAGCTGATAAGGCTCGCCACTGGAATCTTGGCGCCTGTGCTCTAGGTTTTGTCTTGAATTGAATCATGTTTCATATAGTTTCTAATGCATGTTTTGTTTGATGGCAGGTGTTGGAGTGCTTGGAGATTGGCCCTTGGCCAATAATTTTACTGAAACAATTAAAATCCCTGTAAAATGGCTAAAAACTATTATTTTTCTGTTTTTTAACTCTGCAAAATTCTGGTTTATATACTGCCTATTGTTTATTCTTTCTCTCTCCATAGTTTTGGAGGAATGTCCAGAGTCATCAATTTTATACTGCTTCCATGTTGCTCCCTGGTGGGTTCGACTTAGTGCTTGGCGCTTAGGCTTAGAGAAAAGAATACCCCCGTGGGCTCTGTCATGGCATCTCCTTGATACTTGGTCGCATGCCTTCACGTGTAGTGAAAAAATAATATCACCCCTTGGGATATTCCTCCATGTGTCTTTTCTCGGTGCTTAGTCTCAGCTTGCTTTGTGTTCAGGTGTAGCATAATAGACTTCGGTTCATGAGATCTCCTCCTCGTGGCTTGAGTTGAGCTATTGCTTTGTGTTATGTGTGGATGCATGGATGCATAGTGCTAGGATGCGTAGTGCACTGGAACTAGGATTTGGTGCTTGTGCGTTGGTTTGGTGCTAAGCACCTTGTCTGAAGTTGGGCTTTGGATGTGCAGATTCGTACAAGCATCTCAAGAAACCACCGTGGACTCCACCTGTAAGCAATCTCAATCAACTTGAGTTTACAGGAAATTACGGTTCACAAATTAAACTGCTTGTTGGCCAAGGCAGGTTTCAACCACAAGACATAGGACATTGTCAATATAGGCTTTAAGATGAAACAAAATCTTCTTTTGAGCTTGTAATGGTTTTTTTTTCTTTATTTATTTTTTGTATTTTTGGTGTAGAATGGGGCTTTCCCTATTACGTGGACAATATTATATGTAATGATGGATGTGGCTGCTTGGTATGTTTGTCCACACAGAGGTGAGTTTGAATTGAAATTTTCTTTTTTTTCATGTTTAAGGTTTGATTTGGGTCCCTATTTTTTTTTTTTTTAAAGAAAGATTGGATGAACAATAAATAAAAGTCATCAGAGTGGAAACAAATAAACTATTAAGTTTCATTGTCAACAATTTGCTTCATGTAGAAGGTCCCAAATGATTTTTGCATCGTTCATCTACAATCAGAAAGGGTAATTTACTCTTCTTGAATTGAACCCTTTTTCAATACTTTAGTGGTTAACGTTATGTCTCGTAACAAAACTCTATGTCACGCACCTGGAACCTGTTATTGCTTGTCTTTCCATCGATTTAGCTAAGGATTCACCCTAGAATTTCCCATCAAAGGAATCTCCAAAGAATATTTCTACTAATAACTAGAAAACGTTATCCACATGTGTGCAACATTGTATTTTCTCTAATTTTGAGCCTTTTTTTTTTAATTTAATTTTGCACTAGGTTGTGAACAAAATTCTTATTCACATGTTGTTTGGCTAGTAGGTTGACTGGAGCTAGAGATTTGAGTCTGAGCTTGGCCCTGGGGCCCAAATTTATAAGTTTTCCATAAATAGATTATTTATACATCTAGTTATTTATGTTTATAAAACCCTTTCAAAGATTTCACTTGTACAGGTGGGTAGGTGGGTAGGTCCTGGTCCAAGTTTTTAAACCATTTCTCTTATACCATGTGTAAGGTCTCTCCAACAGAGCCTTATAAAACATAATTTTAAATAGAGAAATGTTATCCTAACTTCTTTACAAATCATTATTCAACATATATCCATTCATTATTCAACATATAACCATGTTCAACAGAATCAAAATTTATGAGCAGCATGATAATAACCACATATTCAACATAGTTGTTATGAAAAATATATAAATAATGAACATGAACAACATAACAATAATGAACACAACATAATAATGAAAGTACCTCAAACTGATGTTTTTCTCCAACTCTGTCCAAGATGAAGCTCTGCCCAAAACTGACTAACCTCCCAACCAGCTAGGAACAGCCTATCTGACTCCCTAGCTCCAGGATTCCTTACGGTCTCCTGGCCCACAAGCCCAAAATTCCCAGCAACAGGTTCCCCCTGTGAAATTCCTCAAGCAAGATCCTCAAGCAAGCTACCAGTAAATCTAGAAATACATATCCAGTCTAAAACTCCCTCTGTTCACCTTCTACTTTTCTCCTATGAAAATCTTACCCAAAAACCTAAGAAGATCCCTTCCTGAGTGCTCCCCTCTTTTCCTTATCCTCCCTTCCCCATTATTCACCGCCTTATCCCCCCATTAAGTATCAACCACCTTATCCCTCCATTAAGTCTCAACCACCTCATCCCCTTTTTCATTAATGGGTCCATCTACCGATACACTAAGTCTCAAAAATGAAAATTATTAATTTATTAAACCAATATTCCTTAAACAAATATTTAATCATGGTAATTAATTAATTAAATTAATATACATTCAACAAATATTTAATCACAACAATTATTTAATTAATTAATTAAACTAATATAGATTAAACAAATATTTAATTATGATAAGTAATTAATTAATTAGGGTTGTTACACTAAGTATGGAATGAGGGATCCACATATGCTCTATAAAATCTCATGTCCATATTTTATATAGAGTCATCTCCACAAGTCCATCTGTCAATTTGTATATTAAGGAAGTGTAGGTGCTATTTGTAGGATACGAAACAATAGATATTCAATTTTCAGCCCGTTGGGCTGCGGACCCGCCATCCAAAAATTTTCCATGTATGGAATAAGGCATTCACATATGTTCTATAAAATATTATGTCCATACTTTATAAAAGCACATGTTTACTATGTATTGCTCGTTTGTCCAAATACTTTTATATCACTCGACCAACTAGATTGTACAAACTTTCTCCTCTAATTAAGTTCTGCAATATCAATATTTAACAGTAATAATTTACCACATGTCAGCCTCTGAATTTGTATATTGTGGAATTGTGGGTGGTATTTGTAGACTGCGGAACAATAGAGGCCCAATTTTCTGCCCGCCAGCTCGAGAACCCCCGATCCAAAAAACTGGTTAAATATGGAATTAATACAAAATCGCTATGAGACAATAAAAGTGCAATGTTCAACCAACCAACCTACAAGTCTGCCTATCTATTTTTATATCGCGGAAGTGTGGGTGCTATTTGTAGGACACAAAACAATAGAGGCTCAATTTTTAGCCCACCAGGCTGAGAACACGCAATTAAAAAGTACCTAAGTATGGAACAAGGGATCTGCATATGCTCTATAAAATCTCATGTCCATACTTTATAAAAGTACATGTCTACTATGTATTGTTCATTTGTCGCTAAGTTTTTAAATAACTCGTTCGACCAAATTGTACAAACTTTCTTGTCTAATAAAATTCTACAATATCAATATGTAATATTAATAATTTGGTATTGAAAATAATGTTTTTAGATATGTTAGATAGTTGATAGCAATTGCCATCCCTAAACAATGGAAATCTTCAACCCGTCGGCCCTCGATTCCATCTGTCAATCTTTATATCGCAGAACTCTGAGTGCTATTTGGAGGACACAGAACAATGAAAGTGTAATGTTCACCCAGCCAAGCTGCAGGTCTATTTGTCAATTTACAAATTTCGTGACATACAAATTGACGACTAATATCTGTCACTGATATGCAATATGACCATCGGGCCTTCATCTTTCCTAGCTATATCTTATGCCGTATTTCTTTTGTAACCTGCCAGACCACTTTCCATACTTTGGTATTTCTTAGAATCAGTTTCACCATCACCATTAACTTCGTACTTGTTTCTAGATATGCAATAATTAAAGATTAATGCTAGTATCCATTCTGCATGAACCGTTAAGATTGTCATAAATGTCCAGAAATCCAAAGACGATTTGTCATTACTACGAACTAAACTAAGATTTGCGCACAACTATGTTATATTTTCCAAGTATTCATTTGAAAGGCGATGCAATATTTTTTTTTGTGCACGGGCGGGTTGGTTCTTCCAATAAATTTCTAATTCTTAATCTCTTTTCACCGTCACCTCCACCTTCACACTTTTTTTCTAATTGTGCAATTAGTAAGTTGTGATGGTGGCAGTCCAATCTCCACAAACCATGGAAACTGTCATTGATCAGTGAAAGTATCGAGGAGATATTCCAATGAAACGCATTAAACCATAATTTGCGGAGGGTTATCTTATTTCTCCCCTATTTTCATTTCAAACATTATATCGAGCAAACAAAAATTCTTAATAAATTCTGGCAATAGTTCTCTCTGTTAGAATATAGAACATGGTGTGCTCATTTTACCATTGACGATACCCTCATCACCCAACCACAGGTCGAAGCCTCCCTCCGAGCACCTTAACCTTGACCTGAGAATTCCTCTGGAAGCAAACCCTAGGCTAGATAGCCAAACAAAGAGCAGTGCATCTCTCCCCAAGGATAGTGCAACAAAAAAGACTGATCAGATGTTCCAAACCCTAGCCAAGAGATATGCAAGCCAAATACTAAAACTTATTGCTGTTGTAGCTGCACCTGCAACCCTCCTCCAAACCTGCGCACCAACTGCAACTGCAGTGCACACCAACTGGGAAAACTGCAGTCCTGAGATGTGACAAATGAGAACTGGTGCCCTGTATTTATACTGGTTCTGTCAGATTTGTTGGGGCCGAATTCTCCTTCTGGATAGTGTCTGTTCAGTATATTATTATTATTTCTGGCCGACTTCTTCTCTTGGAGGCTAATAGTGTAATATAAATTATCTTCTTGAGCCAACAAGGCTTCTAGGGTTATTAGCCAATTCATTAGGGTTTCTCTTGCTTCCCGAAGTCTTCTATTCTCGTCAGGTTCACACGTGGGGGTAAATACCTCCCGTAGCTACCATAATATTAACACTCCCTTCTACCTAGAGAGGTATTTAAAGGTAATGGACTTGAGCACAAAACATACCATTTACCCAGTAGCATCAATATAGTCATCTAAACTATTTCATGACTAGATCATGAGCATCACCATCACCACCAACTGCATCATCTCTCAAAACCATACTTCATCTGAGTAGTTAGATATGATGTTGGATAATTCACTCTCACCATGGAGTGATACAGGAGGAGTGAAAGATCTGAACTGTTTTCCATCTGGAAAATCTCTGTTCATCATTCATCTGAATGATCATCTCCAATAATCTGCTGATAGTATTCAAGGCAATTAGAACAAGGATAGAACACACCTATGTCTATTCATAGTAGTACACAACTACAATCCAATGGTTAACTACCACATCAAGTAACACACAAGTACTTGATCAACAACATATATTTGCGAGCAGTGAGACACATTCACCACAATAGTCCTCATCTACTGTCATATAGTCTTCATAACAAACATCTGATAGCATCTTGCATAGAAACAATGTTATGATAAAAACTATATCATTTGGGCCAATCTTTCACTCATGTTTGTGAGGTCTGAAAGAATGTCTGACACCACAGTAGTCTTCATCTGCATAGAAACAATGTTATCATAAAAACTGAATCAACTGGGCCAATCTTTCACTCACGTCTGTGAGATCTAAAAGAGTGTTTGTCCTCAGTATAGAATATCAACAATGATCATATGGGCCAATATTTCACTCACATCCGTGAGATCTGAAAGAATTTATGCCCTCAATATATAACATCAATAATAATCATTTGGGCCAATCTTTCACTCACATCTATGAGGTCTGAAAGAATGTCTTCCCTCAATATAGAATATCAACACTGGGCTATCTGCCTCATTATTCTCAACCAAGGAAGAAGGATTGTTTCTAATTTCTGAACCTGGACCATTTCCCACCCTGGGCCATTCTTCCGACACTAAACAAATGTAACCTGGAGAGAATGAGTCTGCCCTCGAGAAATGCTTGGACCATTCCTTACCCTGGGCCATTCCTTCGACACTAAACAAAGTGTAACCTGGAGGGAATGAGTCTGCCCTAAGGAATGACTGTCCTAGACTATTCCCCACCCTGGGCCATTCTTTCGACACTAAAAAAAGTGTAACCTGGAGAGAATGAGTTTTCCCTCGAGGAATAACTGTCCCTGATTGATAATACTGGACTACTCCCCACCCTGGGGCATTCCTCTGACACCAAACAAGGTGTAACCTGGAGAGAATGAGTCTGCCCTCGAGGAGTAACTGTCTAGATCATTCCCCACCTTGGGCCATTCCTCCGAAACTAAACACAGTGTATCCTGGAAAGCATGAGTCTGCCCTCAAGGAATGTCTATCCTGCATCAACCTCCAAAACGGACGATTCTTCGAAACTGCTCACAACTGTGAACATCGAAAGAATGACTACCCGGCAAGGCAGACCATTCTACTTGACCACTACACAGAGTGACTACCAAGAAGAATGACTATCCTAGACCACTCCCCATAATGGGAAGTCGTTGTCTATGATACATCAACAATCAGTCTGCCTCCCATGTTAACTACAATGGGAAGCCATTGTCCGTCAGAAATCTCAATCCACTTTCCGAATAGGAAAGCATCTGTCCAATCTGGACTTTTACAAAGATAAATGCTCCCTCCTAACTGGAGAGTTATTTCAATCACAAAAATAAATGTTTGCGTACCTTAGCTTGGAGAGTCTTCCCTTCTGGTTAATAGAGTTATTTCCACGAGATCTAGCTTGAGTATGAAATTTCTTTCATCTTGAATACGGGCTTTACCAAAATGTATGCTTATCTTCTCATCTGTGGAGATATGTATTGGAGAATCACTTTCTCCTTTATGAAATTCATCATGGATAATGTAATGCTTGTACTGTAGTCTGGAACATTGTGAAGGCTTCTTGTAGATGTGAACAATAGAGTATATCATAGTTGGAGAACTGGAACATATCCATGTGGTACTTCTTCTGTCATCATGAGATCTAATCTTCTGAGTAATCATCTTGATGTTATAGGAAATCTTCACCACACTTCTGCTATGCACTGGAGGTTCTCCACCAAGTTGTCTTCTTCTTATCTGCATACAGGAGTATCTTTCTGGTATGCCTCAAAGTCTTGAGATTGCTCTGCATGCGCTCTTTACTTAATTTCTTCTGGAGAACATTCTTTGCATTCATCTGATGTAGAATTCTGACTCATGGATGTTGCAGATAATATAATGACTTATATAGATATAAGTCTGGTGTACTAGAACAATCAATCATCATAGTCTTCTCCCTCCATCTGGGAGAACCTCTGGTTCTGGATCTCGCAATGCTTTTATTCATAAGTCTTCCATACATTGTTCTTCATCACGACTTTCGGTTCTTCTGCTTGATTGCTTTTAGTGAGTTCATATCAAGCTGGTAATCTTGTGATTCTTGATACAATGACTGGTTGTTCTGGTTTTTCTTCCTTTCTTGGAATCTTCATGTTCTTCTTTAGCTTTTGGGTTCATGGAATTTCTTCTAGATTCCATGCTCTAGAGATTCCACTTCTTCCTTTCATCATCGGTTCACAGATCTGGATGGACAACTAGGAATACTTTAAGGCTTCTCTTCGAAAGGTCTTCTTCTGTGGTTGAGCTGAATACGTACTGTCTTTCATGACTGCTACCATGGATATATACATTTCATCATCTTCAATGGATCATATGATTGGCTCCCTT
>JASDQU010500668.1:85299-96702 GCA_032191745.1 Picea mariana | reverse complement strand
TTGAGCACAACATGTCCAAAGTTCTTCAAATGTCGGGTACTCCTTCCTTGTGTTCATGCTTGCGACAAATGCATCCCATGTCTTGGGAAGACCATTGAGTACTATGTTCATCAATTCCTTTTCTGAAGTGATCTCTTCAATAGCTTGTAGTTGATCTCTTAACTAGGAGATCCTTACAAAGTATGATGTTATGCTGTTGTCTTCATTCATCTTCATGTTACGGAGCTCATTCTTCAGACTCATAACTTGTTCAATGTTTCTAACTGAGAAGAGATTAGTTAGGGCATCATACATCTTCTTCGATGAGTCAATATGGGAGATGTAGGGTATCAAGTGGTATTTTATGGAATCCACTATGATACTCATGGCATTGATGTCAATGTCTTTGAACTTCTCCATGGCTGCAACATTCTGCGGTTCCTTCTCTTCTCCTTCTGTAAACTCTGGCTTCCTGATCTTTCCTTTCACAATGTCCAACACTTTATTCTTAGCAAGGATGAGGTCAATCCTTGTCTTCCATGCTCTGAAGTTAGAGGCTCCATCTAGCTTGTTCTCATACTTCATAGAATTCATCATGGCTTGCTTGACTTGGTCTGACCAAAAATCCAAACTTCACATCTTGGCCTTTTGAGTGTACCAGGAGATGCACTGGGCTAGGTCACACTGATCTATCCAGAGATTAGGTCAATCTTATCACTTTAAGGTGCCTCAACAAGAGGTTTAGGGTTTCTGCAACTGCTTTTGTTGGTAACTCTAGCTGCAGTGCTTTTGGAAGTTGCTCCTGCTAGTAACCTTAGCGACAATTCCCTAATGAGCTCAATATCTAGCGGCTATGTTTCCTTCCAACATTTTAGGCTGACTGAAGGGTTGTGGGCCCATAACCTGTTAGAATATAAAATATGGTGTGCTCATTTTACCATTGACGATACCCTCATCACCCAACCATAGGCCAAAGCCTCCCTCCGAGCACCTTAACCTTGACCTGAGAACTCCTTCGGAAGAAAACCCTAGGCTAGATAGCCAAACAAAGAGCAGTGCATCTCTCCCCAAGAATAGCGCAACAAAAAAGACTGATTAGATGTTCCAAACCCTAGCCAAGAGATATCCAAGCCAAATACTGAAACTTGCTACTACTACAGCTGCACCTGCAACCCTCCTCCAAACCTATGCACCAACTGCAACTGCAGTGTGCACCAACTTACTATTCATATCCCTCTGCCTAGGAGAAAGAAAGGAGATGATCCCTTGGTACACAGAGGGATATATTTCAAGCCAAAAAATTCCATGGAAACCCTGGCATATGAGAGAACCTGCTCACTTGCATTCATGGCTGTCACAGAAGTTGATGCCATGAATTCCGAGCTGGAAGAAGATGATTTGATGGATGATGATACGACAATGGATGATGGCAATGTAGAGAAGATTCCCACTCTGGTGCCCAAATTGAAATCAATGATAATGAATGAAACTTCCCAACTCAGTGATGTAGGTGATGAAAACACCAAAAGGAGTTTCAGAAAAGAAACTGACGGTGAATGTAATAGCCACTTTGCAGCACAAAAGTAGGAATTCCAAATTTTGAAATTAGTCTGTTCTAGGTGGAAGAGTTTCACTACAAATCAATGATATGTTGATGCTCCCACAGATATATTTCAAGCCAAAAAATTATTAATTAACATATTCGGGAATTAGGTCCAAAACGCTCGCTGCCACAAGTCATTTTCCTACTAGTCATTCTCTTCTACCCCGAATGGACTAATTCAGGCCTCTGGAATTGGACTAATTCGGGCCTCTGGAATTGCACATGCAAGTTGTGCTACTGATTTTTTTTGAAATATGCATAGGCGGTTTCAACTAAGTGTTCTTCCACTCACCTCGCAACCATTTTCATCTTCTTCCTCGGGGGAATCTTCTAAAAACAATCAATTTTATCACAGGATGATTCATCGAGGAGAAAACTGAAAAGATCTTGCATACTACGGATCTCGTGCCTGTGTTTCTCGCAGATACCTTTAATGTTTTGGCCCGAAGAACTAGGTCCAATCTCCAAGGATAGATGTACAATTCTCGATTTTTTTCTTATTTTTTTAAATGGATTTTCTATTAAAAAATATTTGGCTTCAACTCTTCGTTGCTGCCTCTTTCTGGCTTTAACACATGTTCTAATTGACATGGTTTGGTTCTCTCATACTTCTTTGATATTGTATTCACTTAGCTTATCTTTTCTAAGATGGAACATCTAACAATTATATGCCAATGTACTGCGTGAATCCACCATTTTTTTATGCAAACAAAAAATGGATTACATAGTTTCAAACCAACATTCAATTCTATTCATAATGCATATAGAACATAGCAATACCAATTTACAATGTTGCAGGAAAATCGTTATTCTTGTTTCTAGACATGCAATTACTAAGTTTTAATGCTAAAAGCCCATAATGAAAGAAGTTTAATACTTGAGTTACTATGTTGCACTCATGGAAGAGTGTATGAAGAACACAACTACACTCACACGTTCCAATAAAATCTAATCTTCAACAAAGCATTTGTTGACAATTAGTAGAAAATTAAGTTTAGTAGTTAAGTTAATATGTTACAGTCATGGAAAAATGTATCAAGATCATAGTTGCATGGGCACGTTACAATAAAATCTAATTTGCAACAATGCATTCGCTGACAATTAGTATAAGATCATGGTTTTGCAACAATGGGGCTTCTTTGAAACAAATTCTCCCTTGCAAAAAATGCCTTCCGCTTTTCTATTTTCCCACTCTTTTATTCCCTCTATTTTCTCTTCCTGGTTACTTAATCATTTTTCTCCTGAAAATTCCTTGCTCCGTAGCTTCACGGATACACACATTTCCAGCGACTGCTTCCTCTTTCTTTAAATTGACCCTCTATTTTTCCCTGTCCCACAAATGGCACCTAGAGTTTTGTGATATACAAATTGACACACGGACTTACGCATTGGTCGGGTCAACATTTCTCAGCGTGTGGGCAGTTTTGCGGGTTCACAACTACACTCATTCTCTTTTATCGTGACACGGACCGAACACCTCCCCATTCCATACCCAGAAACTTCTCCAACCACGAATTCCCCCTAGGCGGTGTCTACATTGGACTCATGTTGTTCCATGGCCTGCAAACAATACCGCCACTTCTGCTATATACAAATTTGAAACCATTCTTTTTTTTTTTAAATAAAAAAAGGGTAGTACCTTTTATATTACCATATCCAAGATAGCCAAAATACAAAACTGTATATGATGCCAGCTATCCTGCCTGTGCAGGAAACCAGGATAGCTGGGCATCCATGTCCATTTGTCACATAGTAGACAGAGTATTCAGACTTAACAGAGTTAACAATTGCATACTTGAGACTTAAACTACTCGCTAGCATTGAGACAACCTGGTGTCTATCTATCCTAAAACATGAAATGAAATAGCAACACCAAATCATTGAGTGACCTCTGTGCCAAGCCGCCTGCTCTATACTTCGGAGTGTCTCCATCTCGCCGGGAAGGAGTATGGTCTGGCGCAGGTTGGGCATTGTTTCTTTGCAGAAGCTCTGGAGTGGGCGGCAAAGAACATGTCGAGCCACTGGTCCATACGTCCTAGATGGAAATCTAGGTCCTCCATCTTTTTTTGGATCCCAAACACAAGGTTGAGGTAGCCCCAGTTGCCTGCAGGTGGCTGGTCTCGACTGTCGGTATCCTCGCTGGCGTTGGTCTCGGCTGTCACTTTTCTGTTCTCCTGACGCGCTCGGCCAGTGGTCTCCCCGTCGATGGTAGGCTCAGGGGGAGCTTCCTATTGAATGTAACAGGGGGAGTATGTCTCTGCTATGCTGTCTGCTGCAGGGTTGGACACTTGACATGCTGGCTGTCGTGTGCTGTGGGAGTCAAAACTCGTACTCGGGTGCTAATTCTCCGGTGGAATGAATACATTTGTTGGCGGACTGGGTGGGCCTCCTTCTGGGCCAACCTCCTCCACGTACGCCATGGGGGGCGTGCGTGGTCTCGAACTGTTCCTTCGTCATCTGGTCACTATTGCCATAGCTACCTCAAACTGTGCTTTCTGTTTGCGCCTCGACACTGCAGCATACCATGCCGCCCCTCGACGCGGTGTCCCCTGAATGTGTGGCTTGGATAAGATGCACTGAGGAGTCTCGATGCCTCTGGTGCCTATCGTATTGTTTCTGAGAAGAGGTGAGGGTGCCGAGCGTTGTTCCTGTGATAGGGAGACGGGAGAGAAGTCGCCACAGCGTTGGTTTACTTGGGAGCCGGAAGCCTTCCGAAACAATTCATCACCAAGACGAATGAGCACTAAAACCATAACAATTACCGTGATAAACTCCATTGATGGCTTCTCGTAAATGCACTGGTGAGGAGTACCCTCCGCTCGCGCGAGGGGCCTCATCCCTTCAATGATTCTGCACAGACTCATGCGTGGTTAATGGCCGCGGTGTAATGGCCAGTCGATGCATTAAGTCCGCGTTCTGGTGCATACCTGTGTGGCATTATCGCTCCACGTGCCACCCCATCTGGGGAATTTGAAACCATTCTTAGATCATACCCTCTTCCATATTATGATCCACCTAGCATGCCCTCTTCGGTGGTGCACATTTTTGCACTGAAAACTTCCAAGAAATACAATTTAACCGTCGAGTCCTCGCATATTTAGTGCAACGATTATCACCCCATTTTGAATCCCATCTGTCTACTTTCAATACTTCACCATTTGTTCAAATTTATTTAGCGGATCATTGGTTTGGTGGGTTGAAGAAATATTCAGTTCGTAGTCATTGTTTCATGTGTCTGTGCCCCTTTGCAATTAACAGTTGGAAATTATATTTGAGATCTTATTGCTACGCATGAAATTAGCAATTTCCCTATTCCATACTTAGCCACTTTTCTAGAATTTCACAAATATACAAAGCGGCTGCTGAACTGCCCCATCGTGATCTCTCCCTTTTTACACATTTTGCACTCAAAAATTCTGAAACATGAAATTTGACCATGCAACACTCGGCTGTCCTGACTATCCCCATAACCCCTTTTTGAATTCCGTCTGATGGCTTTTTAGAGCTTGCCATTATTTCCTTTCTCTCCATTGTTTCCGACACCTTCGCACTTGTCTATAATAAAAGAAAATAAAAAGTTTTATATATATATATATATATATATATATATATATATATATATATCTTGTGTAAAAACCAAAAATAAAAAAACCTAGTAAAATCCATACAACTACACATAACATTTCTAACATAGAATTTCAATTTCAACATAGAATTTCTGAGTGCGTAAATAATTCATTAGCTTCAAATCATCATATAATATTTCAGCAGAATTTAACATTTATCAACAACATGAAATTAACTCATAAATAAATAAATAAATAACCTGCTTCTGATGCCAATTTCCGCTGATATGGTTGTCCTTTCTCTACTGCCTTGCCCAGCCTGATGCATTGACCCAACTCTGCCCAAACCAACTAACCTCCCAGCCATCTAGGAGTAGCCTATCAGGCTCCCTAGCTCTAGGAAACTGAAAGGAATTCTGGCTCCCATGCCCAAAACCCCCAGAAACCCAGTGCCCCCTGCAATGGTTCACCCCCAAAAACAAAACTACTCAAACCAGCCTATATTCCATAGAAAAATATGCCACATAAAAAAAATCCTCCTCCCTTCAAATGCTCCCTCCAAAATGCTTTCTCCCTCAAAAAAATCCCCCCATTTCCCGTAGGACTCTTCTCATCATATCTTCCCCTTTCACCAACTCTCCTCCCCCTCATTAATTTCGTTATCTCCTCCTTTATTACCTTATCCTCTTATTTATTATCTTATCCCCTTATTAATGTTTCTTTCCCCCACTTATACATAAGTCTTTAATAAATTAAATTATTAATCCCTTTAATTCTTTACTCAAATAATTAATGAGTCAATTAATAATTAATTAATCATTGACAGATATGAACAAGTAATTAATAATAATTAATTAGTTAATATTATTAAGAAATAATTATTGTTTAACTAACATATTAGGACAATCAGATTATCAAATTAATTATAATTAATAATCCCTATACATCTATTTAAGCATGGTTGTTACATACACCCACCCTTCAGGAAACTTCATCCCGAAGTTAAGGTATCTCATGGTACAAAGGAAAAGAAACATGGTTCACACATTCATAACAATTAACCGACATTATTAGTAAGTAAGTCAAGAAAACTCATACATACTAGTGTATATGTACAAGAAATGCATGTGTAGCTAGTACATACAAGTCTCGTGCATGTACTAATAATCAATAACTATCACCCTTTAGTAATTTATGTATGCATCCAATTCAATCAATAAGACTAGTCTTTTATAGAAGACAATAAACCAATCAAATGTTTGTGAAATATTTTAAGTACAATTATCCTAGTTCAACAATTTTATTTAGACAACTGTGGTTTAGTTATGTAATTATGAATATTCATATATACACATACTCTTTTAGAAGGGAAAAACAATAAATTCCACCATAAGACAAATCTCCATACTCTCTCAGCTATTTCTACTCATCCTTCCTCCCTAACGTACTTCCATATCCATTCCTATCCTTCCTCCGCTAGACTATCTTGGAGCGTCAACTATATTGACCTAACTCCAAATAGAACCCATAAGCGGAAGTGTCACTATCTTGACCAAGCTTCCCCAACAGGCAACTGACAATCATCATCACACGTCTAGGGGAGCGTGAGCTAACAACATCCTCCAATGACTTCAGGTTTCAGAGGATACATGGTGGGAAATGCCTCCACCCCTCGTAATCATAACTAGGGTCCACACCCTACAATAGAATATACAGTGGCACTGTGTTGGTGGGAGTTTTGTCATCGTTTATTTGGTTTTGGGTAGTCTCATCACCTGAAATCCTGCACTAGTCCACATATCATAACAATGCATCCAAACCAATATAATTTCACATACAAATATTTGTACCATAATGTTTCTAGTCTAGTGGTCATGATATCCACTTTCATCATCATTATCCCTTGGCTATTTCATAGCCCATAACCTGTAGATTAGTTTGTAACACAAACTTATACATTTCTATGTATTATCATCATGTAATTGCATACAATCATCATTCCAATTTGGTAACCATGTACCAACAACTTAACATCAAAGTTTTCAAGTTAGAAATGGATCCCATAATATCCCATAATTTAATTTCGACAAATTATCATTTATCAAATAGATTGCATCATATCCAACACCATTCTACTAGCATTTAAACCTTCATAGGATTCACATTCACACAATATGTCGCATCATATACATCATCATCAATAACATTTAAACATTCATAAAATTTACATTCACATAGTAGATCACATTATATACATCATCATCATTAACATTTAAACATTCAAAAAATTTACATTCACATAGTAGATCGCATTATATACATAATCATCAATAACATTTAAACATTCATAAAGGTTCATACATCTTTAAAGTTTAAGTGTATCATTTAATAGTTTCACTGTGAGTAGAAAATAAAGTATATAGGCCTCAAGTAATCCTGGCTGTCTAAGTCAAAAGGTGGTGTTACATACACCCCACCTCCGAGAAACATATTCTCGAGGTGGTCAAAAAAAGTGAGGGATAGTCTCATCGTAGTGTCTCGGCGTCTTCCCAAGTATCAGATCCTGGACTATACTTATCCCATCAGACCTTAACTTGGTCTACCAGATGGTTCCTGAGCTGTCGGACTCTATGGTCCAATATGCGTAATGGTTCTATCATGAGGGTTCCCACGTCCGATACCTACAATTCCTTCCAATTTAGTTTATGTGATTCATTAGCAATATAATGACATAAAACAGATACATGAAAAACATTATGAGTTTTATGCAACTAGGGTGGCAATATGAGACAATAGGCAACGGGTCCAATTTTCTCTTGGATTCTGAATGGTCATATAAATCAAGGTGGCAAGTTTGTCCCCTTCCTGAACCATATGGTACTCTTATTAGGCCTGATACGAATGAAAACCTGGTCTCCCACTTCATAACTTCGGTCGGTCCTGTGTGCATCCACATAACTTTTCTGCCTATCTTGTGCTTACTTTAGTCTTTGCCTAATTTGAATCAGCTGTTCCTCCATCTCTTGAATCAATTCTGGCCCAACTATTACTAGGTCCTCTAGTCTATCCCAACTCAACGACGTTCTGCATGGCCTTCCATACAAAGCTTCATAGGGTGGCATTTCGATGGAGCTATGAAAACTGTTATTGTAGGCAAACTCTAGAAAAGGTAGGTACTTCTCCCACTGGGTTTGATTATCCATGACATAAATCCTGAGCATGTCTTCCATGAATTGATTTACTCTCTTGGTTTTCCCATCTATTTCAGGATGATAAGTTTTTCTTAAGTTCAACCGAGTCCCCAATGCTAACTGCAAACTTGTCCAAAATCTAAAAGTGAATCTGGAGTCCCTATCTGAAATTATCTTCTTAGGTATCCCATGCAAACGGATAACCTCACTTACAAACACACGTGCCACATCAGTGACATCCTAAGTGTCTTTAACCGGAATAAAATGAGCACTCTTGGTTAACTTATCAACTATCACAAGAATGACATTGTGTCTATGAGATGTGAGCGGAAACCCCACAACAAAATCCATAGAAATGACTTCCCACTTGGACATAGGAACATCATGTGGTTGTAGGAGGCCTACCGGGTGATGGTGGTCGGCTTTCACTTGTTGACATTCTAAGCACTTGTCGACGAAATGGACTACATCGCGCTTCATGCCTACCTAGAAAAAGATCTTTCTCATGTCTGCATACATCTTCTTCACACCCGGATGCGCACAATAAAGTGCTCTATGGTCTTCCTTTAGTATGATTCTTCGAATATCCCCATCTTTAGGGATTTATATCCTTCCTCGATATCTCAATAGTTCATCTGCTTCCAGACTATATCCTTCATACTTTGGATCTAACGGCCTCCTGCTTTGGAGGTTTGAAGTAACCTATAAATACCAACTGTCTCCCTGGAGTTGCATTAACACATGTTCTCTCAAATTGACTTTTAAGGGTATCAAGGAGAAGACACATGGTCTCCTACTCAAGGCATCTGTCACCACATTTTTTTTCCCTTCATGTATGAAATACCAAAATCGTACTCACTCATAAACTCACTCCATCGCCTTTGCCTAGCATTCAGAGCCCTTTGAGTGAAGAGATGTTTGAAACTTTGATGGTCCGTTTTGAGCTCAAAGTTTTGCCCCACTAGATAGTGCCTCCAAAGTTTTAGAGCTAGCATTACAATTGCCAACTCTAAATCATGAGTCACGTATAGCTCTTCATGTTTCTTCAACTTTCTTGATGCATAAGATATCACTCCTCCATCTTGCATTAGCATGGCCCCCAACCCTTCCTTCGAGGCATCCGTGTAGACTGTGAAGTCCTTTTCCAAATCTGACACTCATAGAATTGGTGCACTAGTTAGTAACCTTTTAAGCTCAATGAATGCACTATCACATTCTTTTGTCCATTCATACCTGACCCCCTTGCGTTGCAAAGTGGTGATGGGTTTCGCTATTTTTGAAAATCCTTCCACAAATCTCCGATAATAACCTGCTATCCCCATGAAGCTTCTCACCTCATGGGCATTTTTTGGCACTGGCCACTCCATAATGGCCTTTACCTTTTCTGGGTCTATAGAGATTCCTTCTCCGGAAATGATATGACCTAAATAATGAATTTCTTTCTAGAAGAAGGAACACTTTGACAACTTCCCATACAATTTTTTCTCTCGAAGGAAGGACAACACTACTCGTAAGTGTTCCTCATGTTTTCTTTCATTCTTGGAATAGATGAGGATGTCATCTAGAAAGACTTGTACAAAATAGTCTAAGTACTTCCGAAATACGTTGTTCATGAGGCTCATGAATACTGCTGGCACATTGGACACTGGTGTCATGCATAACATCACACCACGCCAAAGAAAACTCACGTAACCTCAACTTCCACAGAGAACGTGGGGATAGTGAGTGAGCGTTAGGGTTGTGTAGCTCAAGCGTTAGGGTTCGGGCAGAGAGGCTCATGACGGCGCCAGGGGGCGGGATGCCCACCCCCCCTTCGATTGCAGACGCATTCCGCAGGCTTATCCACAGCCGTGGGAAGCAGACTGCACCCCCTGAGATTCCAAAATTCATCAAAAAGCTGGACGAGATTCCTGAAATAGCACTACCGTAAGAGAATCCAATGAAGATAGCAGTAGCCCTAGCCAATCGAGGGTTAGTTGGCCAGTTTATGGGACTGTGGCCATCTACCAAAACCACAGATGACTGGATACAGAGGAACTGGAGACTGAATCTAGCGAACGGAGTAACCTGCTACCCTGTAGGTCGAGGATATTTCGTTTTTGAATTCATAACTGAAGAAGATCGAGACCTGGTATTCAGGAACGGGCCTTATTTCATGGGGACACATGGTCTCTATTTAAATAAATGGTCTCCGGACTTCAACCCCTTAATGGACATGCCAAAAGAAGTGCCCGTCTGGGTCAGATTGCCGAACCTTCCTATTCATTGCTGGGACAATGAATCACTGCTCAGAATCACAAATGGAGTTGGACGGTTCATAGATAAAGCGGATCACAAGGGACAATACACATGCGCTCGAATCTGCGTAGAGGTTAACCTGGAGGCAGGACTCCTGGAAGCTGTCAAGCTAACCATGGGTTCTTGGACTCACTTCCAAAAGTTAGACTATGAGCACCTTCCGTTTAAATGCAGAAACTGCCAGGAACATGGCCATTTTCAAAGAAATTGCCCCAAGATACAACCCAGCAGGACCGAGGATGCAGAAGGATGGCAAAAAGTTCGAAGAGGGAAAAACTCACATAATACAAAGAACAGAGATAAGAGGCCGCAGGATCTATCCAAAGAAGGAAATCTCAAAGAAACGCCACAAGACAATCCAAAAACACAAGAAAATTCCACCATAGTCATCGATGAAGGAGAAAGCCAACCCTCAAGAGCCCCAGTGAGTCCCAGCGCAGGAGGCAAAAGTACTGAAGAGAGAAAGGAAGATACGAATCTGGATGTTAACTCTGAAGATGAGACAGAGGAGGAGGATGAAACGGAAGTCAGCAGCCCTCAATGCACTCCAAGCCGACCCAGAAGAGGAAGGAAAACAGAAAAAAAAAAAGTGAGAAGAACAGTCCCACAAAGAAGTAGTCCAAGGAAGTCAGAACACTATACCAGCAATGATCCACACCAGACATGGGTCAAAACAGGGGAAGACGCCAAAAGGCGTGCCCCTCCCCCAATCTAGTAAATAATGCAGATAGTCTCCTGGAATTGCAGAGGACTTGGCAGCAAGACA
>JASDQU010500668.1:72634-85199 GCA_032191745.1 Picea mariana | reverse complement strand
AGTATGTATTTAGCACAGTCATCTGGCTGGAGAATGAACTACAGAGCGGTAGCTCTGATCGAATATGTACGGGTTTGGCAGCCCCCTCTGCCTTACTATAAATAAAATCTCATACTCGTTTTCGTTAAAAAAAAAGAATACTGCTGGCACATTGGTCAATCCGAAAGGTACTACGACAAACTCGTAATGTCCAAACTAAGTTCGAAAGCCATTTTTTGGAATATCACCTTCCTTAATCCTTAACTGATGATACCCGGATCGCAAATCGATATTTGAGAATACCGCTTCCCCTTTCATCTAATCGAAGAGGTCATCTATTCACGGCATTGGGTACCTATTTTTCACTGTAGCACGATTCAAGTCCTTGTAGTCTATACATAGTTGTAAGGATCCATCCTTCTTCTTTACAAAAATTATTGGTGCACCCTAAGGTGAGACACTGGGCCTTATTAGCCCTAAGTCTAACAACTCCTTCAACTGCATTTGCAACTCACAAAGTTATGGTACTGTCATCCAATACAGAGTCTTGGAAATTGGTTCTGCACTAGGTTTTAGCTCAATAGTAAAATCAAGCTCTCTCTCAGGAGGTAACCCTGGTAACTCGTTTGGAAAAACATCCTTAAATTCTAAAAATACCGGGTACTGATCCAATGAGGGTTCCTTCCTTTCATTCATTGCTTCTACTACATAAAGTTAACACCCTTGCCTTAAGCATCGCTTAACCTTCATAGTTGAGATAAATCCTAATTACACTTTTCTCCATACACCATGGATTTCTACTGGCCTTCCTTCGTCGTCTACATAGAGCACCCTTTTTGCGAAACAATCTACCAAAGCTCTATGAGCTTCTAACCAATCCATTCCAATGATTAGGTTGTACACCCCGAGGGAAGTGACATATGCCTTCAACCTGGTAGTACACACTCCCAGGTTTAATATACAATTATCAATAGTAGGTTCTACCACTTGTTTTTCCCTCGAAGCCATCTCGACTTGTTTAAATTCATCATGCTCATAGGCTACCAACCCACTCTTTTCTAATGCAGATGGTGAAATGAAACTATCTGTCGCACCAGAATCAAATAAAATCTTAACCTTGATATGATTTAGCGTACCTGATGACTCCACCACTGTGGATTGATGTTCGTCCTAGTGATTATTAACCATTGCGTAAATATGGTGGCTACTACTTGCTCTTCCTATCGAGGCCTTTCCTTCTTTATGTGTGAATCCTAATTGTAGGTCTGGGCAATCACGCTGGTAATGGGGTCCTCCGCACCCCCAACAGGTAACACGAGATTGAACCTGTGCATTGTTATGTGACTGTCTCTGAAATGAGTTCCTTCCCTTGGAACCCCTGCCCCTACTAGCTATTCCCTGAGATGGCCGAGGACCTGTCTGGGTCATTGGTGATGAACGAGATGCTACACTCGCTACCATTGAAATCCCTACGGTTACTGTCCTTGGTGCGACCATGCTACCATATGGAGGTGGCCTTGAGCCCCCTCCCCTGAGAAATGTCCTAGGGGCCTTCCCCACGAATCCTGGACGATGCGGAAAGGTCGGTCTTGTACCTCTGGTTAAGTTCATGTGTTCCTCTGCATAATGCGATTTTCCACAACTTTCGCTACCAAATATGGTTTCCACATCCACACCATAGCTCTTATCTTAGGGTTCAATCAATAGATGAAGCACTCTACCTGTCATTGGTCATTATCCATATACGAAACATATTTGACCAATTCCATAAATCTGATCTCATATTCTTCTACAGTTCTATTTCCCTGTACTAAGGCATGAAATGCCCCTACCTATTGTTCTTCATAGTATGCTGGCAGATATTTCTTTCAGAACCTCTCCTCAAAAATTTCCCAATATACAGTGTCTGGGGTAAGATGCAGTTGTCTTTCCAGGTTGCCCCACCAGTTCAAGGCGCTATCTCTTAACTAAAAAATTGCTATCTTCGCATTTGAGTTGGATGCATAGTCCCTTAAGGAAAAAGACCTTGTCATTCCTTCCAACCATGCTTCTATGCGTTCACTGGCGCGACCCCCAACAAACTATGGAAGTTTGATATTTTTCAATTCTTGAGTGATGTCTTCGGGTGGAGGTCCTCCCCCCGAATCCCTCGACGCTTCTGGATTACCCATTCCAGATGGTGGGGGTTCCACCTCAGTCCCTACTAGTTTTCGCCCCTTTAAAGTCTCATTTATGTCCTCCAACGAGCACAATATGAGAGCTATTTCGGGTGATGGTGGTGGTGGCACTGGTGTTGTTGGTGGTGCCTATGATGACGCTCCTCTACCTCGACTCCCTCAAGTCCTAACCATCCGGTATTATTTAACCTGCATCAACCAAAGTTGTCAAGGTGAGTTCAAGGATGTTTTAAATTGGTGCTACTTAAACTAGAAAATAGGGTTAGGCATAAGTTTCTTTTACTTGTCTGTAAATAGACATTACTCTCTTTAGGAGATTGGCTAGGTTAGGGTTAAAGCGTCTAAGCTTTATTTCTTCTAAGAAAACTATTGACTCCCTAGCCTGGTAGCTACTCTAGCCTTGCGCCATACTCGCCAATTCCTCTAGCTTACTTTCATAGTGTGTAAACCGCCTCCTTCCCGCTTGTCCTAGTCTAAGTCCTTCAAACTTTTCGCTTACAACTAATTATCCTTCAATTCTAGACTCGTGAGCTTTCCTTGGCGCATTGTTCATATGCGTTGAATTGTGTGTGTCGGTGGCTACAGGTGCGAGTCTTTAAGGATTGTAGAGTGGCTTTCGGCATTGGAACTTAGCGCTTGTCCACTGTGGTTATGTATTGCTTCTTGACTTGTGGTTATATGATGTAGTGAGCCTGAGGCGATGCATTGAAGCTTGGTGCTTATGCCCTGGGATTTGGTTCTTAGCTCGTGGACTTGGAGATTGGGCCTCAGGCACAATACTTTGAAGTTTCTTATTAAATTAATCCTCTTAGTTTTAAACCTTAAACTAAAGTTTTAAACTTTAATCTTAATAACATATATTTAAACCTTTAGTCTAAAACATATAAAATAACATAAAACATTAGTCACCATAATTAAACATAATTTCATAAATTAGCCAATATAAATTTATAACATGTTTAAACGTGTTTAACCTAATTTTTAAAACAAAATATATATATTAAATTCTATCTAAAGGTTTAGACCTAATATAATATAACATGTTTAACCTATTTTTTTTTTTTGATTAATTTTAATATAATAATTAAAATAACTAAATAAATAAAAATAAATAAAAGAAATTTAAAATAAAATAATTAAAATAGAATAAAAAAAAATAATAATAAATAAATAAATAAGCTAAAATCAAGCAGTGGGTCCTCGCATGAGGCCCACGTGTCCCTCTCCTAGTTCTTATTACCCCAAAACCCTACACTCCTAACCCTAGCCCTGCAAGGTCATCCTTCCTCTCCTCATTCCACTTCATAACTCTCATGGTAGCAGAGAACCCAAGCGCAGAGGAGGTATTGGTGCGGTCGCCTATTGCGGCCTCCTCTTTTGTTACGACTCGGCGCTGGCCTTCGGTGTTGGACTATTTGTTGTGACTGTTCTGGATGGACTAGTTTATTGTTGCAGGTATTTGGCTGGTATCATGTGGAAAGGAGTCGGCCTTGGTGAAGGCGCTATGTTTGTGGGAGAGGTCTCCATTGTTATTGATAGTTTGGCCGAGTGGTTCAATGCCCCAGATTTATCCTTTGGCCCAAAAGGGAGTGGTTTCAGTCCTCTAATTTACATATCAGTGGTAGAAGAGGTTATATCCGCTTAGAACCTTCTCGGTGGGAGGTCTTGGGCATTGATGTCACATTGGGGAAAAAAAAAAACCGGCCAGTAGAGAGGCATATGCTTTGTGGGCTCGTCTCTTATGGTTTGGTCTAGTGCATGGTGTTGAAGTGCTTGGATGCCTCTGTGGGTTCCTCCTCCCTGTGAATTGATGCACGACATTTGTTTGTGATGGGGCTGGCACTTGTGCATTTTTCTGGGTTCTTGCGGCTTGCACCTATTTTTTTTTTGTCTTTTTTTGTCGTTTTTTTTTACTTGTGTTGTGTTGTATGGAAGGTGCTTGGCTATTAGGCTATGTGTGACTTGGATGTGCTTATGTTGGGCTGGGATATTAAACAACCAGATTTTCCAAAAAAACAACAACTAGATCCACGATTCGAACAGGCGTCTTATTGAGCTATATCTAGAACTTACCCTGACTGAAACTTTTGGAGAGATTTAGGTGCTCTAGGGTTACACCCAACATCCCTGACACCAAACGCTCAATCAACACTCGAACCTGGGTCCTTAAATATGTCACCAAAAGGATCTTAAATCCATATAGCATGGATCAGATCATCTATTCTTAGATCTGTGGATTATTTATGTTTAAAACCCTTTAACCAATGGTCTGTTAAATGACTTGCAGAAAGAAGAAGAGGATAAGAGTTACAGCTGAACATGTAAGCTTGTTTTATTTATTTTATTTTTAACGTTTTATTTCTTAGCGTGTAGTGCACTAAACACATCCTTTGTGGGATCTTTCTTGGAGGCTTGGTGCTGGATTCGTGATTTGTGTTGTGACTTTCCATTAGAATGAAAATATTTCGGTTTGGTTCTTAGCATTGTGCGCTAGGGATTTTTTTGTTTATTTTGTTGTTTATTACTAAACTTTTTGCAGTGTGCACGCATTATTGAGATGCGTACTGCACCTTGACACATTCCCTATGGCTTCTAGACCCATTTTGCATGAAGACGTAGGTTTGTGGACTTCTTTGAGACAACCTCTTGACTCGTGGTTTAGTGCGTTGGTGCTCCATGTGAGTTTGATCTCCGGTGTTGTGGTGGAGATTAAGGATCAAAAGCAAGCGCGCCAATTTTAGTTTTCATTTTTTTTTTATTATGCAATCAAGCGCATAGTGCCATTTGGCTCCTTGTGGTCTCCCTGCTTGGCGTTTGTCACTTAGGGCTTAATTCGACTAGAGACTTGGTCGATGTGATAGCTTGGCTCTCGTGGTGAGAGGTAAGGAGATCAGCGCTAAGTTCTAGGCTTTGAGTATTTATTTGTGAGTGACTTGGAATGAAAATATAGCTTAACTCTCTATTATATGCATTGGAGATTGGGCTCAATGATTAGAGTCAAAAACAATATTTTTCATTTTATTTATTTATTAATTTGTAAAGGCATTGACTCATAGGCTTAGCATAAGTGCTAGGATTTGTGTGGTTTGTACTTGACAAATGACTTGGTTGATGAAATCTATGTGTGTTATGGAATAGAACACTTCGAAAACACACCATACTATATATATATATATATATATATTGTACTGTAAATACCTATATATTTTTATTTTCTTATTGTTGGCTTGTGGCTAGGCTTTGTTTTAAAAGCAAGTGTTAAAATTGATTTATTTGAAGAAATTGTTAAATTTGATTTAACATTTTCCCATCGTATAATATTATACTGTTTCATTTTCAATGTGCATATTGTTTATATATAATCAAAAATCATAGTGTGTTTGGTTTGCAGGTTAGGTGGGGCTGGAGTTGGAGCTCAGATTTATACCTAATTAAAGGGTTTCAGGGTTTCACCATAACTAAATAGAAGTGTTTAAATTTTTGGGTGGGCTTTGGTTAAATTCCTGGGTGGGTAGGTGGGCCATTGGCTCCATATTTTGAACCAGGGCTCTGATACCATGTGTAAAAACCAAAAATAAACAAACCTAGTAAAATCCATACAACTACACATAACATTTCTAATGTAGAATTTCAATTTCAACATAGAATTTCTATGTGCGTAAATAATTCATTAGCTTCAAATCAACATATAATATTTCAACAGAATTTAACATTTATCTACAACATGAAATTAACTCAGCAATTTCATAAATAAATTACTTTCTTTTTATGCTAATTTCCACTGATATGGTTGTCCTTTCCCTGCTACCTTGCCCAGCCTGATGCACTAACCCAACTCTACCCAAACCAACTAACCTGGCAGCCATCTAGGAGCATCATGTCTGGCTCCCTAGCTCCAGGAAACCGAAAGGAATCCTGGCCCTCGTGCCCAAAACCCTAGCAACCTGGTGCCCCCTGCAATGGTTCACCCCCAAAAACAAAACTGCTTAAACCAGCCTATATTCCACAGAAAAATATGCCATAGAAAAAAAATCCTCCTCCCTCCAAATGCTCCCTCCAAAATGCTTTCTCCCCCAAAACAATTCCCCCATTTCCCGTAGGACTCTTCCCGTCATATCTTCCCCTTTCACCGACTCTCCTCCCCCTCATTAATTTCCTTATCTCCTCCTTTATTACCTTATCCCCTTCTTTATTATCTTATCCCCTTATTTAATGTTTCTTTCCCCCCCTTATACTTAAATCTTTAATAAATTAAATTATTAACCCCTTTAATTCTTTACTCAAATAATTAATGAGTCAATTAATAATTAATTAATCATTGACAGATATGAATAAGTAATTAATAATAATTAATTAGTTAATATTATTAAGAAATAATTATTGTTTAACTAACATATTAGGACAGTCAAATTATCAAATTAATTATAATTAATAATCCCTATACATCTATTTAAGTAGGGTTGTTACATCTTGTTTCTAAATATGGAATTATTGCCATTTAATTCTAACAGGCCATCATGCAGAAACCATATAGATTGTCATTGATGAGCAAAATGCTTGAGGACATCTCGTATTAATGTGCATTAAACCAAAATTTGCGAGGGGATTATATTATCCCTTCCGAGTGTTCATTTCAAAATAATGAAATCCCGTTCACAAGGCATGGCCTTCGCACGTTCACAAAACCTCCATTCCTTAATTTCTCTTCGTCGTACCCACCACCTTCGCATTTCTAAATATGCAATAAATAAACTTTACTACTAACAGTTCATCATGCACCAGTAATACATATTGTCATTAAATAGCAAAAGGCTCGAGGAGCTTTCCCATTCATAAGCATTTAACCAAGATTTACCGAAAAGTTATGTTATCGGCTCTAACTATTCATTTAAATGATCATATGTAGCAAAGAAACCTTCTCATAAACCTATGGCATCAGCTCGATATCAGTTCTGTGGAGATACAGTGAACATCTTCGGGTGCGAGGACTAGAACTTCCAATGGTCCAAGGAATTTTATTATTACTCAACCTTTGTCGCAGAGAACCAAGTAATTTGGACCTTCGAAATTGCTCATGCAGGTTGTGTGCCTGAGGTTTTGGACTGTAAGGATGTGGTCTCTTGGTGCATCAATAGATTTATTATAGAGAAAATAATTATTCCACTGCAGGATCTCTCTTTTGTTTCTTTGTCACCTCAAGTCTTCCGCCAGATGCTGAAATTGTCAGAGCCAACATTAACGTTAAGAGGAGAAGATTGCAAATAGTTCCTAGCAAAGCATAATAACGGATTGGATCTCTTGCCCATTTTTTTGGAAAACTTGAATCTAGTTCCTGAAGATATTACAAGTATGCAAGTTCGTTCATTTAGAAATCCATTTTGCGAAATTGCATGGCCGTTTATAAGAATAATGGGATAGGAGTCGACAACTACTATTTCCTGCTTGGCTCTTTATATTTTGTATTTCACATTCAACGAACAAGCCATTTTTTATTGGGGCAGGTTAATTTCCCATGAAATCTCTTCCCAATTGTCAAGCTACAAAAGGGAAAAGAAATGTTATATTTCATCCTATTTAGTTTTTGCAATAGCACATTCATGTCGGTTTCTGCAACTATCTCTGTCCAAGAGTGTCAACTGCCAATTCCACCTAGTAATGTTCTGGTACCAGGCCTTGTGGAAGAACAAGTCTTCCCACTATTTTTATGAAGTTTTTAATGGCTTCCTGTCTGTTTTCAAAGTTTTTTTGTTAGGAGAAGATGCTCCCCACATATCTGAACAGACAACTAGTTTTTTGGACAAGAAGGGGGCACTCGAACATTTGGATAATTACACTGTCATAAGAGTTTTTGGCTCCACAGAACAACCTGCTCTCCTTCCATGTCACATTATGGACAAAATGTTTGTCGTAGAAGTAGCATGCCAATACAGCTACTAGTTCCATATGTTCCAAAGGAAGAAAAAAAACCAGTTTATTCCTCTGCCTTGGAAAATAGGGGAGTTCGTGTTGGAAAACATCAACAAAATTGATGATTTCGCAGCACATTCTAGCATCTTCAACCTAAGATATGCTAAAGACATAAGAGGATTCAACCCCTACGATATTTTTAGACAACATTTACAAATACTTCGCCTTGGCGATAGTTTTGTAAATAAACACCTGCCCCAAAATAGAGACAGTGGCGACAACAGTCCTGCCTCTGATGTCGATGATGTAGAGATAGTACAAAGATGCACTAAATTGTGTACACACAAGAATGTTCAATCCACAAATACCACTCCAAAAAGTACGACATATCGGAGCATCGCTTCAATAGCCCATCACAACAACAAAGAAACACAGAGTTCCTCAAATGGAGGAGCAGATAACAACCCTCCTCAGTCTAAAATTGATAGTTCTCACAAGATTCCAGTAGAAAAGAAGAGAAAAAAAAATGTGGAGCGGGCGGAAGAGCTGGAAATTTAGAGTGAGAACATGGAACTTGACACTGATCTGGATACCATGATCTGCTTCCTTGATCAGCCCGGAGACGCCATCCACCATAGCCATCCAATGGACATATCTGTTACCGAAAATTTTGACAAAGATGAATCCTTTGTGTTTCAGAGTGTTGTTTTTGATAGCCAGAACAAAAAATTGATAATCCAGGAAAAAAATGTTAAAAATAAGTTCAGAGGTTGACATTGCCAACATGCGGTTGTTCCAAATCTGTCAACTTCACACCACGACCAGAGAAGCACTTCAAGATTCCATTGGAGGCATCGAGACCGAGAATGCCATACTGAATAATCAAATCAAGGAATTGGAAGACTCTTTCATTCCTATACCATTGCTTGTCGATCCTTTGGCAATAGCAATGCCTAGCACTCTTGCACCCAATGTAAAATCATCCTCCACCCTGCTCGCATCCTATAAAGGATATGTGGAGAACAATATTAAAAAAAGAGTGGAATTGCTTACAGAGGCCTTACATGACTCTATTCTTATCTTTCATGAATTAGTATGACAAATGCATTTAATTTTTAATATGTTATAGACTTTTATTCGTATCCTTCAACATTTTGTATGGCAAATGCATTTACTCAACAATGCAACCTTCATTTACTTTTACCCCATGTTCACAAATGCATTTAAATTTTTATATTTTTTTATCTTCTATTAATTTTATGTCATCATATATTTTTATCTTTTACCAGTCCATATGGAAAAAACATTTAAATTTTCAAATTTATTCTTCCACTGTAAAAAAAAATTACTTTGTTATATAATTTAAAAAAAAATAGGTTTGCTATATACTTTCCAAAAATAGATGGTGCTCTGCTGCCAACCAACATTTCATTTACAATTTTGCACCCAACACCATTTCATTTACAATTCGACCCCATATTCCACAATTTTATTTCTAACCTTGTTAGCAGGGAGTGCGCTGCCACTTAACCTTGTTTGATTATTAAAATTTATAGAGATGAACATATCATTGAACCTATAATCTTTCTTATCAAAAAAGACATATTATTAACTATTAAACCTCCGCACTTGATACATATAAAGAATTTTTTATTTTATTTTGTTTCATAAATTTTTTGAAAAATTACAACAAACAATATATTAATTTATTAGCAAATTTCCTTTCAATTAACTCAGTGAAATTTAACTTAAGGTTATATTCAAATTCTTTATCTTAAAAAATAATTTTTATAACGTTTTTTTGAGCATTTATGTCTAAATTGTAAAATATAAAAAAAATCTTCGTTAATGAAGATGATTACGTTTTCAGTTCACTTTTCTGGTATCTTAAACAGCCTTTACGGTAATGATTGTGCTGGTTTATATGAAAATTATTTTGTTAGATATTAAATAGTTATATCACTTTCTTTCTATCCAGTTTTATATGGACTAAAAATGGACTATGAAAGTAAATTTCCTATATCATTTAAAAACGGTTTAATAAATATTTTCACTTGTCAATATTAGAATTATTTTTAATTTATCTTAATTACAATAACATATTTAGTATTTACTTTAATTTTTATTTTTAACTTTTAATTTTATTTTTAATTTTAACTTTGATTTTTGATTTTATCTTTTTATTAATATTTATAAAAAAAAAATTATATTAAATATTTATAATTGATATACATAAATAATATTTACAAATCTTTATATTATAGGTATTTATTATATCCTCATCTTTTACTTTACTTTTCTATTTTAAATAAAACATCGATTCTTATTTTTAATTTTTTATATTAAATTTTATAAACATTTATATTGTAAATATTTTACTTTAATTCTCAATTTTAATTAAAATATTAATTCTTATTTTCATTTTTATTTTACATTTTATAATTTTTTATAAATATTTTTATTTTTATCTTAAATTTTATAAATTTATTTGATTGTTAGTATTTGTAGTATTTGCATCTTTAGTTTTTGTTTTAATTCTCGACTTCTCCAATATTTAAATCTACGAGGTTATTACACTAAATTTCACATGTTACAATGGATTTGATTTTTTGATAAAATTGACGATCACATAAGGTGTTGTTAATGCTAGTATTTAAATTTAATAGGTTATTACAATAAACAACGCATGTAACAGTAATTGATTTTTATCAAATTGATGAAATATTCAAATAATTAAATATAATTGTAGAGCGATTTCACATAAGGGGTTGTTAATGTTCTTAATTATTGTGTAAGGAAAAAATTAAGAAAACAATTCAGCTATAAATGCACTATTCTATATAGGTTGTTGTTAGTGTTCTTAGATGGAAAAAATAATACAAATGTTAATTTAACGATAAATACACACTACATCAATAATACATTAATACATTGCAAAATAAAAAAATGAGAAAGTTATTATTAGTTTTTAAATTTTAATTTTTTCATCAAATTAATAAGATTAATTGATTTCATGATTCCAAAGTTACAACTATAAAAATAGTTTAAACAAAATTAATAAGATTAATGGATTCCATGATTCCTAGGTTACAATGATAAAAATAGTTTAAGCAATGACTCTCATATCCTTTTTATACCTATTTGAAATCAAGGGAGTACCTATGTTTCTTTAAATGGAACTCAAATTTATAATATCAATATGATACCCAAATCATTTGAACTTGGATTTATATGAATTAATCACTTCTCCTTTTATATATACTTCACCTTCTTTTCTCCTTTTATTAGTCCCTACTTTCGGTTAAGGACTATAGCATTCATCTCGGTCAAACAAGGTATTACCTAGTACTTTTTGTAGCATTAATTGATATATTTTGTGGAATATTTAAATTATATTAGGTTCTTACACTTATATTTATTATTTCAAATTTTTAAACAAATACAATACATATTTCTATTTTATTAATTTTCTATATTAAATTTTTGATTGGTTGAAATCATTTGGATGTGACACTATTTGCGTGGTGTGTGTGATTATTTTAAACTATTTATTAGAACTAAAAATTATTTTTATAAAATGAATTTATCCCATTCGTTACTTTGGAGGCCATGCACTATTCTTAGGACATTGTAGTCGATGCATGTCCAGAAGCTGCAGGCCCTGCACTCCATTCTCAGGACACTACAGTCGATGCATGTCCAGAAGTTGCAGTGGATACTTGCTATTGTGGCTATCTACATGCATTCCATAGCATTTGCTATCTGCATGCATTTCAGAGCATTTGCCTCGCCTACTCCTGAACCTCCTCACTACCTCAGTAACTCAAGGAATAATATGCTCACCACCTCTTCATTTCCTCGGCATGTCATGCAATTGCCGCCACTGCCTGGGAACCTCATAGCAATTGGACCTGCTATCTATTAGTAGTAATTTAAGAAAATAAGCTTATATAGCTAAGGAGGAAGTCATGGAGGAAGTCAAGCAAAGCAAAGAAGCCTATTTAACTAGGGCAGTCCAACAAAACAAAGGGTGTGCAAAGCAATGCACCTCTTTTTTCCTCATGCAAAATAAGGATGCTTGGTGGATCTGTAGTTGAATTGATCTTCTTTTAGATTTATTTCTCCTGTAATTTGCTTTATGCAGCTGTAAAATCAATTCTCTTTGAAAAGTTAGGAGAAACCAGAAAAACCAAAAACCAAAAAAAATAAGGAAGACGTAATACTTGCTTTGTGTGTGCAGATAAGTTGTTGCACTTAGCTGACAAGATTGCAAGGGAGGATAATGCGTAGGTATTTTCCATATAAATGGACTTCTTTGACGCCAAAAGAGTTACGAAAGCTTTTGAAGGCATCAACATTTGGGCGCCTGCCAAAGACCATAGGTGACATACATGTTCCTATTGCAAGGCTATACCTATATGTTAATACACCACCAAACTTCTTTGAGATTTTTATTCCGATCATACTTTTCCTCATCGTTAATTCTCTCTCTCTCTCTCTCT
>JASDQU010500668.1:47707-68032 GCA_032191745.1 Picea mariana | reverse complement strand
TAGGATCCTAATACATTTTTTTTTTCAATCTCAAGAAGTCATTGTATGGCCTGAAGTAGTCTCCTAGACAATGGTACAAGAAATTTGATTCCTTCATGGTAGGCCAAAATTTTACAAGAACTGAGAATGAATATTGTGTTTACTTCAAACTTTTAGAAAGTGGTTTATTCCTTATATTGGTTTTATAGTTTGACGATATAATTATAGAAAGAAAAAGCATGGTTGATATAAGTAGGTTTGTAAACTAGCTCAAATTACTAAAAAAGAAAAAAAAATGTTAAGGTAATAAAGATTACTTTTATTGTCATCATCAACATTGATCCGATAATTTTAAAGAACCTTATCGAAAAACTTGACCATGGTCATTACTTTGATAAAAACTTCATAATAAATTCATCTAAGAATAAATTACTCTATTTATATTTATCTTGGAAACCCTCATAATATTCCTTCCATTACACTTTTTTGTTTATATAGTATTCCAAATAAGTAAGAATTTGAACCAGTGCATATTTTGACAATAAACCATTGCACCTCTTCTTTTAATTTTAACACTAATACTAATGATAAACACCAACCTATATGGGGATTGGTGTCTCCTATAGGTTGGTTCCTACAAAATATTGCAGTTGTAGATTGCTTCATGTAGGCATTACTGAGATGGTGTTTAGATGATGATATTGGTGCCTCACGTGGGTTGGTTCATGAAAATATTGTAACAGTAGGTTGGTGGCCACATGATTTTATAAAGAAACATTTTGTGGATTTCTCCCATACGAGTTTCGACGTTAAATATCTATGCATTGTGGATTGTAAGTTTGTATGTACATTTCTCATTAAATTGTTATGGTAGGTGAAGTAATACATTTATGAAGATTGTAAGAAAGATAAAAAGAATCCTATACTGATTCACCACCCCAGTCTTAGTATAACTATGTATTCCAACACATATAAGTGAGAAAGAGATAATAGTACCAATAAACCATAAGTTACATAATTAAAATCTTTGAATTTGAATTTGTGTGAGCATTATGTTTTTATGAAGAAGTGTAGACAAAAGTTTAAAATAGGTAGTCATACAATTAAGGTTATTCTATATTATATTCATTTATATGTTTGGGGGACATCCCCTACCATTTATTTTAGAGGATAATCATATTTTGTGACATTTATAGATGATTAGTCTAGAAATGTCTCATTCTATATTCTCAAATACAAAGATGATGTGTTTAATGTATTTAAGAAATTTAGAGTTTTGTTGAAAACAGACTTCAAAATTCAATCAAGTGTTTAGGAATAGATAATGGAGGTGATTTCAAATATTTGGGATTTGAAAATTATTGAAAGTAGACTTGGCTCAAAAGGAATAAAGCCACAATTTACACTCCCAAACAAAATGGTGTGGTTGAATGCATGAATAAGATTCTTCTAGAGACAGGAAGGATCATGCTTAGTAATTCAAAGTTACATAAAGAGTTGTGAGAAAAATTGGTGTAGACCCCCCTTCTCCCCAAGGGTTGCGCGACCTCCTAGTCTTAGGATCTTCAAGAAAATCTCTGAGCTGAAGCAACTGATTGATTCACTGCTGAAACTTCCAAGAAAATCAACGGGTCTTTGCAAAATTCTAACTGCGTGAACAAGCGCTAGGCACAAGTCTTCTCCACATGACCACACCTTATGACCACATGCTTGTCCCTAAAAGGTGCTTCATGATTTCGCATGTTGGGGATTTGTATATGAGTCAACCCAACTCTCCATCTTCCAAACTCCCAAACTCACAAGTCTAGTGAGTGCTAGCTCATTCTCCTTTAGCCTCTGCCAACGTGACCTCTTGCTAAAACCTGGGGCCCAAACTTTGATTTTTCTATGATTTTGCATGTCACGATGTTAGAATATCGCTCACCTCCCTTTTCCTGAAATCCAAACCTACAAACTCCACCTTAGATCGACAATCCTTATCTCTCTCACAACCAACGGTTGAGATCCAGTTCACGAATCATGATTTTTCATCTCGGCTATCGAAAGGATGCTCGTATTCCTTCCTCCGATATCTGAACATCCGAACCCCGCTTGCATCGGATAGATGATTCACGATCTTCCATGGTCCAATGGCTATGATTAAATCATAGTTTCTCTCTTCATGAGTTTTCACAACTCCTACCTTCAACTCTCTACTATGTGAATTAGTGAAACGCTGATCTGTCGCCACATGTCCTACCTCAATCAAATGGCCATGATCATTTCATGATTTTGTATTTCACGAGTTCACTCTGCTCCTTGAAAATATTCTAGTTTGTGAAATTCTGAAAGATCCTTGCGACTAATAAGTGCACGATTTCTCCGAGATCTAACGGTTTGAAAGGTTTCAACTTCCCCTGGATGGATCTTAACCCTTGATCTTATCCAGTCTTCAAAATTTATTCCTCTGAAGGATTTCTCCCACTCAATCCTCCATACTTGTTCTTCCTTCGAACTTTCAAATTTTGTGCTCCACTTTTGAATTCTTCAACCCTTCATAACATAGAAATTTTTCTAAGTGTTTCCTCTCAAGGATTAAACCTACTACTCCTCCTGAGATTTTGGAAAATTAAATTAAACCTCAACCCTGGCGCACACTTGCACTCTGCGTATTTTTCAAAAGACTTTCTAGTACCTTGCTGGTCCACTCTGCGTTCAACTTTTTGAGCTTTCAAACTTAAAACAAGTTTTCTTCTATGCGTACTCCTTGAGCTCAATATGCACACTTTGCATACGAAAGTCCCACACTGTCTCTTTTGATCTTTGATTCGAAAAAGACTCTCTCACATGCACTCCTTACGTTCAATATGCACTCATTTAATAATGTACAGAAGATAAATACTTGGAGACTTATTCAATTACTCATTCACCATGAACCTCATACATTCACAAACTCATCATAACAATGAAACTATGAAAAAGTATTAACATAGTACCATTTGATCAATTTTATCTGTTCGATTCATTTCAAAGAAAAAAACATAATTACAGTGTTTATCCCTTACAGACACAGAAAACAACAAAAAACTTGTCTAAGGACCCAAAGCCTCTTCTCGCTTCTTCCTCCTATCTAAATTCTATCACCTTATATTCTAGAGGTTACCTACCTAGCTTAATTATAGTCACCCGAATGACTAATCAGGGAAATTATACTACAACTGTAATATATTACAGTTGTGTAAGGATTTACAATTGTTCTGTCATTTCAAATGGTGGCCCGACTTTACATATAGCTAAATTAATTAACGGGAAAATAAAAAATATCTCCACACCACTACCAAGATGGTCTAAATGTGTTGAACCTACACAGAATAAATCTAGCTAAACAATGATACACACATTTTCAGAGAGAATTGGAGAAAGAAGAAGAAGAAGAGAAATAATGAAAGAATTATCATTAACCATGGTGAATAATGGATAATTTACACATGATATACTTCGTTTAACTCAATGAGTTCGCACTGGAGGTGAGCCAATTGGACATAGGGGTGGTCTAGAGTGATATGGACACACACCAACAACTATGGGAGTGAATTTCCACCTAGTATAGTATCTTGGGCAGTTACAGGAGTGAACTGCCACCTTGTTGAGTTAACTAGTCAACTAGTCTTCAGTTAATTGACTGAACAAAGAGTAGTGAGGAGTTAACTCGGGGAATCAAATCTAATACGCTATTTTGGTGATGATCCAATGGAAAGGTCGAATGAGCATGGTGATGATCCCAATGTTTCATGGTCACAAACCAATGCAGCATCTAAAGTCAACTCAATTAGTTAAACTGAGGTGTCAACTGAAAGAGAATATTCTCCAGGTGGAATATTCTCCCCTAAAATATAGGAGACTGGATAATGACTAATCATGAATAATAAACAAGGAAAAACCTTATGAAAAATAAATCCTAGGTGTGTGTGAAGTAACTCCAACACCCCCCCTGAACATCACTATGGTGAAAATAAAGAATGGGTCCCAGCAACGAGGCCATGTTAGATACCCAAATACAAAAGATACACTAAAAATAAAGTGATAAAAGAGGGAAAACCTCATGGGAAACCCCCCCCTCAAGGTAAAATGTATGAAAAAGAAGAACTACAATTTCTAGGCAACTGTGTCCTTCACTCCAAAATGACTTCATAGAGGATGGAATTTCTTCTCAATGAAGGTCTTGGTTAAGATGTCTGTCGTCTGTTCTGCTGAAGGACATAACTATAAGTCGATGATCCCCTCATGTACTAAGTCCTGTATGTAGTGCATGTGGATCCCAATGTGCTTCGTCCATTGCCTCTTAACTAGATCTATGTATAACTTCAGAGTGCTCTGGTTGTCACACCAGATGATGATCAGTCGATGAAACAGAATGCCCAACTCAGTGAGAAAATGTTGTAGCCACATAGCCTGAATAGTTATGTTAACTATCCATTTGTACTATGCCTCGGCTGAAGATAGAGAAATGGCAGCTTGCTTCTTCCTCGACCAACAGATAGGCCCAAAACCAAGACTAAGTGAGTAACCAGATGTGGACTTGTGATCAACGCTATTGCCAGCCCAGTTAGAATCAGTAAACCCAATTAGATCTAATGTAGAGTCTGTTGCATAATGAATCCCAAAGGTGATGGTGCTTGTACGTATCGAAGGATACGCTTTGCAACTTTCCAATGTTGCTCATAGAACAATCTCCCCACTAGTTATCTGTACAATGTGTTGTCAACCAGTGGAGTCTCCCCACCATCCTCAAGTTTGACTCCTAATAGGAAAGGATTCGGAGAAGAATTGTAGTCTATCATGTGAAATCTCTCAAGGAGATCTCGTGCATACTTGGCCTGAGACAGTTTGATTCCTGATTGATCTCGAGTCCAAGGAAGAAGTGTAGTGGACCCATGTCCGTCATCAAAAACCTATCGTGCAGAATCCTCTTGACTACATAAATCACTGAAGTTGAGCAACCAGTGATCAACAAATCATCAACATACAGAACTAAAAGTAGAAGTGAATCAGTCATCCTGAGCATGTATACATTCAGGTCTGATTTACAACGTACAAAGTTCTATGAACATGTAGGATTCCATCTTGGCATACCATGCCATCGAAGCTTGCTTGAGGCCATAAAGTGACTTCTTTATTCGATAGACCAAAGATGAGTCATGCATAAATCCCTAGGGTTGCTCCATGTAGATATCCTCAAAGAGATCACCATGAATAAATGCATTCTTCACATCCATCTAATGGACTTCCCATCCCTTTTCTTCCGTAATGGCAAGTTCAAATCATACGGAATCCATCTTCATTGCTGGAGTGAAGGTCTCATCATAGTTAATACCATGAACTTGTTGAAAACCTTTGGCGACAAGCCTGACTTTGTATCTACTGATCTATCCATCCATTGTGCTCTTGGTCCTATAGAGCCATATGCATTTGACAAGTTTCCTCTTAGAAGGAAAGGGAACCATATCCTAAGACTGGTTCTCGAGGAGGGAGTTGTACTCCTCCTCCATGGAAGATTCCAAAAAGGGATTTCTAGTAGCCTCGCCATAAGACTATGGATCTAAAGACTGAACCAAGAAAAGATGCCTGGAGGGCAATGGTTCAGTGTCAGTGAGTGAAACAGGAGGCTCCTCGAAATTAGATCAAGTTCTCCTAGTATCGACTAGATCACCAACGCGATCCCCTACATCCTGAAGAGTAGTCTGTGCCAACTTGGGCCTCTTCTATGGCTCTACAACTGCATCTGGATGCTTTGACTCTACATCTAATTGTACTAACACTGAACCTGAATCATCTAATTCCTCTTAATTATAACTCTCATCTAAAGAAGAGTTAGCATTTACATGCTCATCATCTCAGACAGGTGGAATAATGAAGGTGTCTACATGCGGCTGTTGAGGTGCATGTGATAAACTTTCCTCGAATTTGACACTACGCTCAATGATGAGCTGGTCCAAGGAAAGATCAATAAGTTGATATCCCTTCACACCGTAAGGGTATCCAACAAAAATGCAGTTAGTTCTCTGTGGATCAAGTGACTTCCTCTTTTCAGAGGGAATCCAGGCCCATGCACCTGAACCGAAAATGCCAAAGTGGGTCACTTCTGGTTTGAGGCTGCTCCAAGCCTCATAGGGGGTCTTGTCCTTGAAAAATCTATGGGGAGATATGTTTTGGATGTATGTTGCACAGTTAAGTGCTTCAACCCATAGTCTCTGTGGTAGAGACTTTGCATGCAACATGCAATATGCCATCTCCTTTAGAGATCTTTTTTTTCGCTCAACAACTCTGTTTTGCTACAAAGTATAGGGAACTGTGTGCTACATCTGAATCACTTCCTCATGGAAAATATTATGGATCTCATGATTTACATATTCCCCCCCATTATCATTTTGGAGGACTTTGATCTTCTTTCCAAACTGTGTCTCAACCAAGGCTTTGAAATCTTTGAGGTGTTGAAAGACGTCTGATTTTTGCCTGAGAAAGTAGATCTAAGTAAAGCATGAGAAATCGTCAACAAAAATGAGAAAAACCTCTCTATGTTAATGGATGGATGTTGAAAAGGACCCATAATGTCATTGTGGATCATATCTAAAGGTGCGGAAGCTCGCTGAGACTTTCCTTTTTCAAATTTCTCTTGAGGGTGTTTTCCGAGAACATATCCCTCACATACTCCCTTGGAGAAATGGATGTCTCATAGACCATCAACTAATATGTGCTTTATAAGCTATTGGATATATCTAAAATTCAAATTTCCAATCCTTCCATGCCATATCCTATGACTTTCATCAGCAAGAGTAAGCAGTAAAGCAGAATCAGGTTCAATGCATTAAGAAAAAGTATACAATCTAGACTGATGATTTACGTCACTCGTAGCAACCCTGGAGTTATTTTTCATGTCTTAGATGTCCACGGAATTTGGTGTGAATATGATTTTTTTTTCGGTGCCAGAATTCGCCATCTGATACATGGAGAGAAGGTTGACATAAAGTTTGGGAATATCTAGCACATTCTTGAAGCTTCCGTTGGTGAGTTCAATTCTTCCTTTGTTGGTGACTTCAACAGAAGAGTTGTCCCCCATTAGAATGGGAGGAAATTTGCATGAATCCAAAAAGAATATACTGATTTTTAGGTAGCCATGTCATGTGATGATCCTGAATCAACAATCCAAGCATCGAGAGGGGAGTTGATGGCAATCAAGGCATGGCCAAAATTGCCTTTCTTGGAATTCAGATCTTCTAGCTTCTTCTTCTTGGCACCCTAGGGGATGCAATCTCCAAGGTTGTTTTTCTAAAGTATTTGAGACATAAGATATATATTTTTTTGCATTCATGTGTATTCCGAACGGAATCCTTTATGACAGTACACTTATTTATCTCCTTTTCTTCTCTTTTATCATTTGGATCCAGAGGCATTGATGAAGGGTTTTGTGTACCCTTCCTTCTTCAGATGTGAATGATATTTCCACTTATATTTATATTTAAATTTATGATATTTTTGGCTTCCATCATGCACAATGAGTTCATGCACCCTTGGGCCATTGATTGTGCCCATGTTGATGAGCTTGGTTTGCTCTTGTGTCAAGGATTCGATAAAGTCCTCAAGAGAAGGCATCTTTCAGGTGGCTCCAAAGGAGAATGTGATAATATGGAATGTAGATATGAATAAAAAGAATTCAAGACCAATATTGGAGAGAATGGTGAGAACCATTTGTTTCTCCTCCTTCTATTTATCAACCCCGCAAGCTTTGAGTTGCGACAATAAATCCTTGAATTTTGTAAATAAATCTTGGATATTCTCGAAGCTTTTTGGATCCAATGTGAGCAGCTCCAACTCCAGAATGTATCCCCTCATCTCATACTATTTTCCAAAGAGACATTCCAATTTGTTCCAGGCTTCATTGGGAGCCTTACAGGAAGATATATGAAAAAGGAGATAGAGAGAAATAAGACTCCAAATTGTTCCGAGTACCTCATCCATGCAATTTAAGTACTTGGATATTTCTATGGCTGATGTCGGTTCTGTATTTGTATTCAAGTTTAAACTGTACAACCCTCTATATTGGATATGTATGGTTATTTTCTCCTTCCATGCAAAATAGTTGTAAGGTGTAAGAATGAATTCTTTTTGGAATTCCATCTTTCCGCTATCTTCAATCTTTTGTAACTGCAAAAAAATTTGGTGTAGGTTTTTTTTGGTAGTTCGTCAGCTATGATACCATGTAAATGTGTTGAAACTACACAAAATAGATCGATCTAAACAATGATACACACAGTTGTAGAGAGAATTGGAGAAAGAAGAAGAAGGAGAGAAAGAATGAAAGAATTATCATTAACCATTGTGAATAATGAATAATTTACACATGATATACTTTGTATAACTCAATGAGTTTGCACTGGAGGTGAACCAATGAGACATAGTGGTGGTTTAGAGTGATATGGACACACACCAGTAATTATGGGAGTGAACTTCCAACTAGTCTAGTCTCTTACACAGTTACGAGAGTGAACTGCCACCTAGTTGAGTTAACTAGTCAGCTAGTCTTTAGTTAACTGACTGAATAGAGAGTATTGAGGAGTTAACTCAGGGAATCAAGGATAATTCCTAAGTTTTGTGATGATTCCAAGGTAGGGTATAATTATCATGGTGATGATACCAATTTTATATGGTGACAAAACCAATGTAGCATCTAAACTCAACTCAACTAGTAAAATTGAAGTGTCAACTAAAAGAGAGTATTCTCTACGTGGAATATTCTCCCCTAAAATATAGGAGACTGGATAATGACTAATTATGACTAATAAAAAAGGAAAAAACTTAGGAAAAATAAATCCTAGGTGTGTGTGAAGTAACTCCAATAACTCATTAAGGTCGGTTTTGACTCCTTCGATGCGTTGAGGTGTCGACTTCGCTTCCACCTTTGCTTCATTTTGATGTGATAGTGATGCTCCTGCATCATACTCCTTTAGAAAGAATATTCATGGAATCCTTTCCATGAGTTATCGCACCATCTTTCCATGCTTCAAAACATTAGGTTTAGTTACCCAACTTGAATCTTCCACTGGGTGATCTTTCCATTTCACCAAATATTAAGGATACATTTTTCTTCTAGTTTTCCTTCCAACTCTCCGTTCTAAAATTTTCTCCATCTGAATTTTTTCTATTATAGGAATTTGTTCTTCCCATTGAATCTCTTATTGATCATACAATCCTCATGTGTCATCTCTGTTATAAGGATACAGGTCTGCAACGTTGAATATCAGTGATATCCCAACATTATATGGCAACTCAATCTCATAAGCATTTGCTGCAAATTTCCTAAGGATATTGCATGGTCCTATCTTCTTCATCTTCAACTTATTATATGATCCTCTTGGAAACATTTCCTTCCTCAAATGAGCTAAAAATTAATCTCCCACTTCAAATTGAACTTCCCTTCTTTTCTTATCAACTTTGTCCTTATACCTTTGATTACTATCTTGTATCTTCCTCTTAACTTGATCATTAAGTCTTTGCATTTTTGTAGAAAAATATTCTACTCCAGTGCTCCTGAATTCATCTTGTTTCAACTCTATCAATTCTGCAACCCCTCTTGGTTTTTTTCCATATACTATCTCAAATGGACTTTTTCCAGTGCTCCTATTAACTGAATTGTTAAATGCAAATTGTCCCTGTGCCAGAATCTGATCCCACTGGCGACCTTGTTCATTGACTAAACTCCTTAAAAAATTTCCCAGACTCCTGTTCACCACTTCCGTCTGTCTGCCTCTCTGAGGGTGATATGCTAAACTAAAAGATAAGTTAGTTCCTATTCTCTTCCATAGATTCCTAAAAAAGTGTCCCACAAACTTAGTGTCCCTGTCTGAAACTATGCTTCTGGGGAATCCATGTATTATCACAACTTCTTTGAAAAACAAATTGGCTATATGTATAGCATCATTTATTTTCTGGCAAGGTATGAAATGTTCCATCTTGGAAAATATATCAACCACAACAAATATGTAATCACTTCCCTTCTGGGTTCTAGGTAATCACAATACAAAATCCATACTAATTGCATCCCAAGGCCTTTCTGGAATAGACAATGGTTGATACAAACTAGTGTTTTGTCTCTTCCCTTTTGCATGTTGACAAATCTTACATCAGTCTACAAATTTCTTCACATATTCCCTCATAATTTTTCAATAATACAAACTATTCAGTTGTGCAAATGTTTTTTCATGACCAAAATGTCCAACTAAATCTCCAATATGTTTTTCTTTTAACAAATTTTATCTCATTGAGCATCTTGGTATTTACAATTGGCTTCCTTTAAACAAAAATCCATCCTAGATTAAATATTCTGACCATGAGTTGTTATCCCTCAACAAAGGATTTTCATATGCTTCATAAGCCTCCTTAAAATCTGTATCTTCCTGATACATTTCCTTAAGGTGCTCAAATCCTAAGGTCTTCACTTGGAATTCTTGTATAACCAAACTCCTCCTGTTCAAAGCATCTGCAACTTTATTAGCACTTCCATAAATATGTTTAATGACAAAAGTAAAATTATGCATGAATTCTACCCACTTAGCATGCGTCTGATTCAACATCTCTTTCCTAGTAATAAATTGCAAAGCTTGATTATCATTATACAAGACAAGCTGCTTTGGAATTAAATAATGTCTCCATTTTTTCAAAGCTTGAATCACTGCATAAAATTCCTTTTCATATGTAGAATATTTCTCCTTATCATCATTCAACTTCTCACTGAAATAAGAAACTAGCCTATTATCTTGCCTCAAAACTGCTCCAATGGCTATTCCACTTGCATCACACGTTACCTGAAATGCTTTTCCAAAATCTGGTAAAACCATAATTGGTTGTTCTATTATCTTCTTTTTCAACACTCTAAATATTTTCTCAGCCTCCTCTATCCAATTAAAAGACTTGTGTTTCTTATTCACAATGTCCATCATGGGTGTGCATATACCACTAAATTTTTTGATAAACTTTCTATAAAAACTTACTAACCCATGAAAACTTCTCACCTAGAATATGCTCCTAGGTGATGACCATTCTTTGATTGCTCTCACCTTCTCTGGGTCCATGTTCAATTCATTTGAAGAGATCACAAAACCCAAATATATGATTTTTGTCTTCATAAAGGAACTTTTCTTCAAGTTTATTAACAACTTTTCTTGCTGCAGTCTCCTCATCACTAATGTTAAGAGATTTAAATGTTCTTCCTCTATTATGCTAAAAACTAATATATCATCCAGATATACAATGGAAAATTTACCTATGAATTCCTTAAGTACTTCATTCATCAACCTCATAAATGTGCTTGGAGCATTTGTCAATCCAAATGGCATAACCATCCATTCAAACAAACCCTCATTTGTCTTGAATGATGTTTTCCATTCATCTCCTTCTCTCATTCTTATCTGATGATATTCACTCTTCAAGTCTATTTTTGAAAAATAGATTGCTCCACTCAAACAATCCATCAAATCATCTATCCTCAGTAAAGGAAATCTATACCTGATAGTAATCTTGCCAATAGCTCTGGAATCTGTACACATTCTCCATCCTCCATCCTTCTTTGGACTTAATACAGTTGGCACTGTACATGGGCTTAAACTTTCTATGACTAAACCTTTATCCAACAATTCTTGAACTTGCTTCTTAATCTCTTCATTCTCTCGAGGTGTCAACCTATACATTTCTTCATTTGGAAAACTAGCTTCTGGAATCAAGTCAATATGGTGGCTAATAATCCTAATGGGTGGTAATGAGTGAGGCAACTCATCCACTATTATGTCAGCAAAATTCTCTAACAATTCTTGGATTTCTTCAAGTAAATAATCCACGAAAGTATTGGTAAGGATAGCTCTTGGCTTCCTTACTACAACAAATTAGATTCCCTCATCTTTCTTGATATCCTTCAAGAGTTCCTTCCCACTCATGAAAAGTATTCTTGTGCTAGCTTCTTCCTTTTATTTCTTCTCTTCTATTGGTATTAACATGTAACACCCTAGGTTTTGAACCCCCATTTTCTTAATGTATTGTTACAATGTTGAGAGGCCTTAGTGCCCAAAAAATTATTAACGGGACAGTATTCCAAAAAAATGTAATGTTTTGACCATTATTAATAATAAACACATCGTTGGATACTAGATGGAAACAGACTAGAGTTAAAGGGGGCTACGATTCCACAAGAGAAGGGGTTGAGGGGCTAAGTGTTTATTCTTATTATAATTACCCTTTTGTCTAAGGGTGGGGGAATTATTATGTCAGCTTCTTGGGGAAGGCCAGGAGGTTCTTGATTGCCCACATAGTTACTTAAACTTGTCTCTGGTCTGATGGGGGGGTCTGACTGATGCTTTGTTCATTGATTTCCCATGCATCCATTCACTTCCCTCACATTTTTCCATGCATTCTATTTCCCATTCATTGATCCATTCTCATATATGTCTCGGCTTGGGAAAGGGAACCGAATTTCTAAAGAATTAGCCACAAGATAGTTGGTTGTACTGGTTGCTGGTGCATACTAGTCGTGACCTGAGGCCTGCATGTCTGAGATGCGTTGGCATGTGCCCTGTTTTTCTCAGAACTACAACTACTAAGAGTTTCAGCATTGAGTTTTTGGACCAGCTATGCTAGAGGTCTAGAAAATAAAGGAGAAGGACTTCCTGAGAGACTGTGTGGAAAACAAGGGTGGAGGTCCATTCTCTTGGGCGGTACAGGTTGGGTAGAAGAGAGCTAGGTACTTTGGATTCTTGTGGGAGTTGGGAATCCTATGAGATATTGAGAACTGATTGGTTTGGGAACCCAAGTACACTCTGGAACCATCCTTGTGGATTCATATCCCTAGCTTAGGGGTGAAACTGTTGTTGATATTTGGAGAAGCAGTGTCTATGGTTGGGTGGAATTTCCTTGGTCTGTAGCCAGTTGGTGTCATCTTTCATAAAGATAAGTGCTCTTTGTTATGGTATCATTTACATGTATATGAATGTATTTCCATTGTATATTTAATTATCACTTAATTAAATCTTTAGATTATACATGTTTGTTGTTTTTTGTTGTGCATGTTGTTAAAGTCTTCTATTTTATGCATCTTTACATTTTAAAAGGTATCGGTAAGAGAAAGAAGTCCAAGGGTGGGATTGACGATGGCATGCCCCGACCTGTGGGTGGTTGGGGATATTATTATTTGGTATCAGAGCTTCTGGTTGAAACACCGATTCGGTATGGGCCGGGTATGTTGGCCAGAGTCTCATGGTTACAGATCAAACTCTGACTGTGGATTTGAAAATCTCAGGAGGAATGGCATTGCAGAACCTACGTAGGATTTAGATCACTAGAGACTCATGGTAAGGGGTTCGAAGGATCATGACCGTCCCCTTCAAATTTGGGAATGATCATCATTGTAGGATCAAGAGAGATCTGCGATTTTTGGATCGGAGGATAGGTGAATCTGGGCCACCTGATCTAGGGGTAAGTGCACGGGCTTTAACCCTTTGGAAGTGCACACAGTAAGAAATATCATGAATTCCAAGTTTGTGAAATGATCACATCGTTGATCGAAGGAATGTGTGGACCATAGATCTGTTCCCGAGAAACTCGCTAGTTTGGATATTGGGAGAAGAGAGGTGAGTAGTCCTCCAACTTCATGAAACGAGAAGTCCCAAGTTCGCGAAGGAAATCTCAATTTCTAGAGTGCGAGGAGATTTGGACCATTGATCTGGTCCCAAAGAATTTCATGAAATGAAAAGTCCTGAGTTCATGAAGTAAATATCAACCATTGGAGCATGAGGAGATCTAGACCATTGATCTGGTCCCGAAGAATTTTGCAAGATGCAAAGTTCCAATTCAAAAAGGGGGGAGCAAGACCATCGGATTATGGGTATTGTGGACCATCAATCTGAAGTGAGTGCAAGTTTGGGAGTCAGAAGAAGGGAGAAAATAAATCTTCCGACAACACAAAGCACAAAGTTGTGAAGCGCTCGAGAGATAGGCCCTAGGTCATAGCAAGGAGTCACATTGATGAAGGGTAGGGGAAGGAGAAAGCACTCGCTAAGCTTCGATTCAAGAGTTTGGAAGTTGGGAAAGACAAGGTTGGCTCATATGAAAATACCTGACATGCAAAGTTACAAAGCTCTCATGAGATTGGCCCCAGGTCATAGCAAAAGGTCACATTGGTGAAGGCTAACAGAGGAGCTAGCACGAACTAGGCTCCAAGTCGGGAGTTCGAAAGTCGAAGAGTTGGGGTTGGATCATATGAAAACACCCGACATGCGAAGTCGCGAAACACATTTTTGTTTAGGTGAATGGTCACAGCCATGGTCCCATGCAAACTAAGGGCTTAAGGAAAATGGGGAGGAGGATAGTGCCTGAAAACTGTGTTAAGAAAAAAAAAAAAAAAGGAGAAAGAGACATGTAGCATGGTTTGGCTGTTTTGTTTATCATATCCATAATTCTAACAAAATGGTTGCTTACACTTTTTGTAGAATTAAGGGGTTTAATCACATCAACTCAGGATGTGTATTGAGGAAATGGAAGAAGGAGAGGGAGCCTCCAGTCATGATAAGGAGGCCAAAGACCATAATACCAAATTTGGTAATGTAGAGACATAGTACAATGGATGCAAGGGAAAACGAGAGAAGGAAACATTAATATAAATGGTAAGAAGCTCGAAGATGGAAGTGCAGATCTACAAAGAAGACAATGAGAGATTGATGAGAGAGAAAAGTATGATAAATGATCGAGTGTTACAAAGACTAAATCAGTTGTAGAGACAAATGAAGAAGGGATCAAACTGAATACAAGAGGAAGAAGGCAGGTTCTATGAAAGAAGGGATGATCGTTGAAGACTTGGTTATTCTAGAAGTGCTAGCAAAGCTCATGGACACCACTCACCTCCTTTCTCAGAAGGAAATTTTTATTCATCGGAAGATCCCACAAGTAGTCCAGAGGTGTCTCCTATCAGACACCAAAGAAGGAAGCAAGAGGTAGATAGTTTGAAAGGAGAGTTGAGGAATCTCAAGCCACCTTCCTTCGATGGTGAAAGAGAAAGGGAAGATGATTCTGAAGCATGGTTTCTTGGAATCCGGAGATATTTTCAGTTGCATAACTATTCATCAAATCTGAAAGCTAGGATTGACACCTACCATTTACACGGGAAAGTTGCAATGTGGTAGGACCAACTAAAGCAAGTGGAACATGTTAATGAAAGTAGGATCTCTTGGAAGCAGTTCAAGAAGTACTTCCAAAAGGAGTGCCTCTCAGATCATTTCTATGACAAGAAAATGCAGGAGTTCTTTGACCTCAGGTTGGGAAGCATGACTATGGCAGAGTATGAGATGAAGTTCTTGGGATTGTTAAAGTATGTCAGGTTCATTGGTGATGAGAAAGTGAAAATAAATAGATTTCTAAGTGGACTTCCAGCCTTTTATAAGGAAAAGATCAAGTATGATGAACCCAAGACCTTGATTGAAGTGATCAGGAAGGCTAAATACCTATATGAGAAAGGCCAAGGAAGAAAATCTTAGCAAAAATCTTGGAAGGCCAAGAAGAATGACAAGTCTGATCAGAGGAGGAAAGGATTCCAATCTTCCTTCAACAGGAATGATCCTAATAAAAATTTTCAAGATCAATATGCTAAGAGGGATTTCAAGGAAGAAGATTCCTTGGGAAAAGGGGGAATACCACCAATCCAATGTCGGGGATGCAAGGAATATCACCTGTACAAGGATTTCCCACACATGAAGGATAGGGTGAATACTATGCACAACATCCAAGAGGCTACAATAGTCGGAGATATGGGAAGAATCTATGCAGACTTAGATGATTGACAAGAAGAGTACTAGTCCCATATGATTGAGGTGGAAGGTAAGATCATAAATCAACCTGTTTCTATTTTGATTGATTTAGGAGCAAGTTATTGCTACATTTATCCTAAGATAGTGGATATATTACATTTGGAGAAAAAGTAAACTTGGAAAAGCAAATTTGTTTCAGTTAGCCACTAGAACCAAAAGAAGAATCCATGACATGGTCAAAATCTCTTCCATAAGTCTTAATGGTGTGAATACTAGTGTTGTTCTAAATATCATACCATTGGGGTCTTATGCTATTATGATTGGAATGGATTGGTTGGACAAGAACCATGCTGTCCTATATTGTCATAAAAAGACATTTACATGTCTTGATGGAAATGGAAGACAAATCATTGTGAAAGGATTTCCAAGACCCATCTCTATAAGGGAGATTTCATCCTTACAGCTGAAAATATGTTTTAGGAAGGGATTCCAATTATACACAGCTCATGTGGAAGAGACAGATAATACAAAGGGGACAAGCCTCAAATATTTCTCAGTGCTACAAGAATTTGAAGATGTATTCCAAGAAATACCCAGATTGCCACCAAGAAGGGAGATAGATTTCTTAATTGATTTAGTGCCAGGAGTTGCCCCAGTGTCAAAAACACCTTACAAAATGAGCACACTAGATTTAAAAGAATTAGAAATGTAGTTGGAGGAATTGTTGAAGAAAGGGTACATACATCCAAGTGTTTCACCTTGGGGAGCACCAATACCTTTTGTCAAAAAGAAGGATTGAACCTTGAGGCTGTGTATTTACTTTTGATAGTTGAACAAGTACACTATAAAGAACAAGTATCCTCTACACTTAATTGATGACCTCTTTGATCAGCTAAGAGGAGCAAGGATATTCTCAAAAATTGACCTGAGGGTAGGATACCATCAGGTAAGAATCAAGGAAGAAGACATTCATAAGACAACCTTTAGGACCAGGTATGGGCATTATGAATTTGTAGTGGTGCCTTTTGGACTGACCAATGCACGAGCTATCTTCGTGTGCTTAATGAATGGCATATTCAAAAATTATTTGGATAATTTTTTCATAGTATTCTTAGATGACATACTTATCTATTCTAAGTCTAAAGAGGAGCATGAGCATCACTTAAGACTGGTATTTCAAGTACTGAGAGAAAATCAGTTGTATTCCAAGTTGAGTAAGTGTTCTTTTTATCAAAAGAAGATCCATTACTTGGGACACATTATTTTAGAGCATGGCATAGCAGTAGATCCAGAGAATATTGAAGACATTAGAGGATGGACAACACCCATAAATGTGTTAGACATCAAATCTTTAATGGGATTAGTTGGATACTACATAAGGTTCATTGTAGGATTCTCTAAGATTTCTCATCCCATCACTTCTTTGCAAAAGAAGGGAACTAAATTTGAATGGACACTCAAGTGTGAAAATAATTTTAATCTATTGAAGGAATTACTTACTAGTGTACCTGTATTAAAGATTGCTGACCCAAATGAATTTTTTGTGGTATGTACAAACGCATGTAAGGAAGGAATTGGGGGATTCCTCACACAAAAAGGACATGTCATTGGATATGAGTCCAGAAAGATTAACGAACATGAGAGGAACTATGCCACCCAAGACTTGGAACTTGCTAACATTGTTCATGCCTTAAGGATGTGGAGGCATTATCTCATGGGGAAGAAATTCACATTAAGGACAGACCACATTGGCCTGAAGTATATTTTCGAACAACCAACCTTGAATGCCAGGAAAACAAGATGTCTAGAATTTTTAAGTGCATATGAATTCGATATCAAGCATATCAAAGGAAAGGAGAATAAAGTTTCCGATGCACTTAGTAGAAGAGTGCATATCATGCATGCTACTGTTGTCAGTATGCATCAGTCGCCAAGTTGCAGTGTGCATGAGATGGTATATTATAAAAATCTAATCACAATAACACGGTTTCATTACCTTTAAAATACATTATTGTTTTATATCGTCCAATAATTTTATATGTTTCTCTATTATTTATAGAAGGGGATCAACAATATTACCGAACCCATCAATAGTACTGCAGAACAATTTGTTGATAGTAGAGAGCAACCACAAGATGGTGCTTCCTTGCAACCCCATGAAAGTGAGGTGCAGCCTCCTGAAAGTAAGGTGCAACCTGATCCTAACATAACTGGGTCAGTGCAGCCCCATGATGCTATTGCACATGAGAGCCATGATGGTAATATGGTTGTATATTAATCATATATAACTTAATAATTTCATACTTATGAATTTTGTGATTCTATTTTTTCTTTTTACTAATTCAATTATGATTGTCTACTTATAAATTTTGTGGTTTCAGTGGTAGAGATGCACGACATACATCGAGATCCTCTAACAGAAGAGGAGCCCAGGGCAGGTAAATTATTACATTACAGATGTATTTTTTCTTATTAATGAACTAAATCAATCGTATTCAATAACTTGCCCTATAAATTTAATATTTTTTGTCACTGTAGGCGATGACCAGCATATGGTGCCTCAATGCCATGAGTATGTGACAAGGAATGCAATGCATGCGAGAATGCAAGGACAATCAACAATAGAAGAGCACGCAGTAAAAGAATATGACATAGATATCGATGAAATACTTAGGAAATTAGCAGCAAGTCGTGCAAAGAAAAAAAAAAAACCAGTACTAATGTATAATATTATAATACCGATCATTTATAATAAAAAACAATTCACATATGCCTATCAATATTAATGTCTTGCATACCTTTTTTTTTTCTTTGCCTTTCAATGAGTTCTTGACAAATTTACTTTTCAGTGACATTTTTTGAATATTTTTAATGCATATTATCTAGCAGATAGTGTTATTTTGCTTTTCCTTTGACCCTTTGACCCTTGGATTAGATTGGAAGGTATAAATCCCACATCAAAGTGTGGAAACCCCCTTTGTACGAGAATGAAACCCCAACATTATGATTCGACCTTTTGACATAGAGATGCCCTTTATGTTTTTATCTTGTGATTGGTTAAGCCCCTCTTGTTGACATGTATATTTTGGTCACCCTTATTGTGGCTAGGTTCCCCCTCTTATGTGTTGGTCACAGCCTATCCTTGGCACTGTCAACTTGTATCTACCCCTCAATGGCCTTTCCATGGCTTCCTTGACCTTGTTGCAGCCTATCCTTGGCACTATCAGCTTATAGCTACCCCTTGACAGCCTTTTTGTGGTTTCCTTGACCTTGTTGTAGCCTATCCTTAGCACTGTTAGCCTGTAGTTTCCCCTCGGCATCCTTGTCTTGGCTTCCTTGACCCTATTGCAGCCTATCCTTGGCCATGTTAGCTCGTAGCTTCCCCTCGACAGCCTTGACACTGCCGCAGCCTATCCTTGTCACTGTCAGCCTATAGCTGCCCCTTGACAGCCTTGTCATGGCTACATTGACCCTGCCATAGCCTATCCTTGGCACTGTCAGCCTGTAGTTTCCCCTCATAAGCCTTTTCATGGCTTCCTTAACCCTCTCACAGCCTATCCTTGGCGTTGTCAACCTGTAGCTTCTCCTCGGTAGCCTTGACCCTTCTGCAGCCTATCCTTGGCACTGTCAACCTATAGCTTCCCCTTGACAGCCTTTCAGTGGCTTCCTTGAACATATCATAGCCTAACCTTGGTGTTGTCAGCTTGTAGTTTCTCCTCGACAACCTTGTCGTGGCTGCCATGACCCTTTCGCAGCCTATCCTTGGCACTGTCATCTTGTAGCTGCCCCTCGGTAGCCTTGACCCTACCACAACATATCCTTGGTGTTGTCAGCTTGTAGCTACCCCTCAATAGCCTTGTCGTGGCTGCCTTGACCCTGTCGCAGCCTAACCTTGGCACTGTCAACTTGCCTCTGCATCTTGTGACCTCTTTTGTACCTCTGTGTTGTGTGGCATGCCTCAAGGAAGGTTGTCATGACCCTCCATAGTTTGCCTAATGTGTTAAGAGAAACGTGACCCAAAGTGGATGGTTACAAGGCAACACTGGTCTCTGAGGGTTCTTTGTTTGATTGAGGTCATCTTGTTTTGGGGGTCTGCTGTGATTTGCTTTTCTTGCTGGTCATCTCTCTCTCACTTGGTAAGGTCTTCCCTCAAGTATGTTCTTGACACTTCTCCCTTTACTAAGTACATCTATGGGGGTTTCCACACTTAGGTAATTTTCTAACCCTATCTCTTTTACTAATGTTATTTATTATGTTCACTATTCAGTTTCATATTGAAGATCATTGAATTACTTTACAGAAGTACCTATCTTCATAGTATGTTCAAATTATGAATTAATATTCAATTTCTATCAATGGTTATCTTCTTGATGTGATATAAAAAAATTTGTTATATTTCTATTATCTTCTTTTTACCCTTATATTTAGATCCAATTTGTAGTAAGCATATTGTGAGAAAAAATATTAAATTTATGTCTACTTGAGTTTTTACCCTAAATATATAGTTAGAACGGGTATTGGGGAATTG
>JASDQU010500668.1:23252-47607 GCA_032191745.1 Picea mariana | reverse complement strand
GTCGTTGTTTGAATCTAGGATGATGAGGGGCTACTCCAAAAAAAGGCTGATAAGGTGCTTGTAAGCATTGTCAAGGTATGTTCTGACATTCTCAATTTAGTGCATCTTAACATATAGTAAATAATTGCAGTTGAATAATTTTTTTAAAATACATATTTTATTTAATATTTTAGATTGTCCAATGTAGCGATCTATTATCTTGAGTAGGAATATCATGGAGGTTAAATATGTCCATTGAATAATCTTGGATTTTGTTGTCTTGTCCAGGTTTGTCCTGATGGAAAACTATTGAGCATGAAGCAACTCATGGCACTGTAACTCGAAGGTGAAACTAGCACGAATAAGGGGTTTGGTCTAGAAGTTTTAATTATATATATGATGCATCATTGTTTTGAAGGGTGTATTTTTCTTTTATAATCTCCAAAGTAATGTTTCATAAATCACATAGTTATATAATTTCTTAATTATCTATTGAAGGTTAGACAATATTTAGTGAATAGATGGTTTTCAAATGTATATGTTGGCCATAGGTTGAAATTGCAAAGCTTATTCTATTATATGGTCTAGTTATATAATTTTCATTGTTTCTCCTTTCTTCTTTTAAAACCCTATTTTTTTGTTTCTTTTTAATAGCTTCCCTCTCCAATGTGCTCAAAGGCTATCAAGATGTAGCACGTTGATTACTATTTTATACACTGAAGTTGAGCTATAAGTGGTGTTTGGATTTTGTAAACGATTTTTTGATTTAATTTTGTGTTGATAAAAATCAATGATTGTTACAATGGTTTATTCTCAAGATTGTTTTGATTCACCTCGGGGTAAATATAAGCTTCAAAGTTGGTAGCTATCACAATTTTTTGTTTGTAGCTAGAGTATGGTTATGGACCTTATTTTTTATTTATCTTTTAAATCCTCTTATGTTTGTCATTGGCAGTCCTATTCAAGAGTTTTAATATCGACTCACAGAAAAGTGGATTTGGGATCAAAAGGCTATCAAGTTGTAGTGCGTCTATTTCTATTTTATACTAAACATTGTTTTGATTCTCCTGGGGATAAATATGTAATTCTGACAAAATTTGAACTGGCCTCCATTGCAATTTTTGTACAATTTCTGGGATGTGATATTGTTCCCCATACCCATAAGGATCGATATGTATTTGTTTAAATATTTATAAGTTGTTTAATTAGCTATTGAAGGTTAGACAATATTTAGCTATTGAAGTTGTTTAGTGACAATTGAAGTAATTTGGTCATTGTTGTATGCAGGTTTTGAAGCACTTTAAGCATGAGAGTCCATGGCTGATATCTATACATGACAAGTGAATTTTGCCAAAAATCTCCTCTTCTAATTTCTCAGGCGTAAAATCAGAGTGTCCATGGCTGAGACCTATACAAGACAATGGAATTCTCCGACCAAAACCAACTGATTTTTCGCCTAAGAAATTAGAAGAGGATCTTTCTAAAGAATGTTTCTTGGTATAACAGATTGTTCTTGGAAAAAGATGAATGGTAAGGCATTGACAAGAAGGGTAAGTCATTGATGAGAGTTTGTAGAGTTTAGAGTGATAAAATCTAGTTTTATTTTTATTATATTTGTAAGGCATTGACAAGAAGGGGTTTGGCTTTGAAAGCTACACTGTGAAAAAAAGAAGCAGTTCCAATAGATTTCTATGATTTGGGAGTTGAATTTTTATAGGATATGCATTGGAAGGTTGAGAAAATGAGACTAGTCAACAAAAACTTCATTGATGATTACTTGTTCCTAGACATAAAGCCTATCTTGATGACATTCCATTTGAGTCTAGTGACATTGCCATAGTTTGGAAGCCTATGTTTGAACCTCTTTGTAAATATAATTTTGTGGTGTTCCATGACTTGTTGGTCTTTGGCATTACATATGGATTGAATGGGAATACCCTATACATGTGCAGGATGTATAGATTTTAACAAGGTTGTCTATGGAGGGGGAATATGTCTCCCATGCATTTCAAGCTATGAGGAAGCATGGTCGCAATAAGGATGAAACTAGCCTATATCACAAGTATGGTACATATAGGGGAGGTTGTGGTGCCATCATCTCATTGATTATTAACCCTGAGGGCCATTTTGCTTGCTAGTTGATTGCAATCCATCTCATGTGTAAATAGTACACCAAGGAATAATTCAACATGGATGCCAATTTGTCACTAAATTATGTGTGCAAGGAACTAAATTGAAATGGTTTAGGTTATTAATAGATGAAGTCTTTCAGGCATGTGCTAATCCCCACACATAATCCACCTAATTCATCTTTGGCTATCCATTGGTTGCTTTTGGGATGTGAAAATGGAATCCCCTGTAGGGAATATAACTTCATCCCATGCCCAATCAAAAAATTCTTTTATTGCAATTTGATGCTTGGAAGAGTTGGAAGGACGCTAGGAATTTTGCATTCAATGAGGGCACTTTCAAAAAATGGTATGACTAGATGATTAGAGTTACTAAACCCATTTTGTCAATCCCATAGGTGCTACAAGTGAATAAATTTTGGTTTGGTATGAACATGGAGAATACATTTATGCAGCCATGAGGGACTAATGTTGATAAATTCCATGCCATTTATTTGCCCTATTACTTGATAGAATCATCTTTTGATAAATTCCATACCATTTATATGCCCCATTTCCAATTGCAACAACCAATCCATATCTGCCTTTGTTGAAGCTAGATCCAATCGATGATTTTCTCCAGGATCTTGTAGAATTTGGCAACTAGAATGGGCTGGTCAATGTTGAAGAAACCTTATGTGCCTTTTATGAACTTGAGAAAAATAATGCCTCGCCTCTTTTCAACAATTTTTTTTTTTTTTTTTTAAATATTTAGGTCTGTCGGTCTTTCGACTAATACAGGTCGAACTTTCGACGAGAAACGCTCCCATCAAAGCATCAGAACTAGAACATGCTCGTCGTTCGCATCGGTGGGATAGCATCAGAATATTCGTCGGTAGACCGATGAACATCTTAAGTGATTGTCTGACGTCGGAAAAACCACAAGATATTTTCTGACGCCTATTGAGCCCTCATAAGTGGTGGTTGAGTGATGACAAACATCGAGGGTATGACAATAGGGCGTCAGAAATTCTATCCATTTATAGTAGTGATTTTCACTCCTTGCACTCAATATGCACACTCTGCATACGAAAGTCCCACGCTATGTCTTCTAAGCTTCAAGTTGAAAAAGACTCTCTCACATGCAGTCCTTGAATTCGATATGCACTCCTTGCATAACTTATAGAAGAGAAATACTTAGAGACTTATTCATTTACTCATTCACCATGAACCTCATACATTCACAAACTCATCATAACATTGAAACTATGAAAAAGTATCAACAAAGTACCATTGGATCAATTTTCTCAATTCTATTCATTTCAAAGAAAAAAACATAATTACAGTGGCTATCCCTTACAGACACAGAAAATAATGAAAACTTGTCTAAGGACCCAGATCCTCTTCTCTCTTCTTCCTCCTATCTAAATTATACCACCTTCTACTTTGGCGGTTACCTAGCTAGCTTAATTACATGCACCCTAATGACTAATTAGAGAAATTATCCTACACCTTCAATATATTATAGTTGTGTAAGGATTTACAATCATTCCATCATTTCAAGCCGTGGCCCAACTTCACATATAGCTAAATTAATTAATGAGAAAATAAAAAAGATCTCCACGCCACTACCAAGCTAGTCAAGGTTGGTTTTGACTCCTTCGATGCGTTGAGGTGTCAAATTCTATTCTACCTCCACTTCTTTTTGATGTGATAGTGATGATCCTGCATAAAAGATAAGTCACTACAACTTACTATCTAGTAAATCGATCACCATTAGTTGTAATATACTATAAGATTCTTGAATAGGTATGGACAGTTCTTTCACGTATTTACTTGAATCTAATTTTTTTTGGTTATGATGCTTATGCTTTTATTTCTAAATATCAACTTTATAAGTTCAACCATATATCAAAGAAATATATATTTGTTGGCTATGGTGATGGAGTTAGGGATACAAATTGTGGGGTCCTACTACCCATAAAATCATCATTAGCAAATATGTAGTATTTGATGAATCCCCTCTCACAAAATTAGACATAGTAGAAATTGAAATGAAATAGGACCATGTACCACAAAATAAAAAAATTTAGTTGGAAACACAACCATGTATAGAAAATAGGGAGTAGGGAGAAGCTTTTGAAGAGGTACATGAGGATGCAAAAAATATACAATAAAATGTGGAAATTCCACAACCATCTTTGAGGATATCTACATGGGACAAAAATCCTCCTAAGAGGCATGAAGATTATGTTTAATCTATTGGTTTTATTTATAATTATGGAGAACCTTATTTTTATTGGTAAGCGATGGTTGTTATTGAAAGTGATAAGTGGAAGACAAAAATGAAATAAGAAATGGATTCTTTAGAGAAGAATAGAACATGGGACATAGTTGAAATCCCAAAGGGAAGGAAAGCTATTGGTTGCAAATGGGTTGCGAAGTGAAAAAGGGTGTTGATGATAAATTTGAAAGGTACAAAGCAAGATTGGTGGAAAAAGGGTACTCTTAAATGCAAGGTATTGATTTCCTTGAAATATTTTCACTAGTTGCTAGGATTGTTTCTATTCATGTAGTATTATCACTTGTTTCTTTACATGATATTTAGTTAGTTACCACAAATTGAAAAAGGTCATACGCGAGAGAAATAAATACATTGCAACTCTTCCTATTAGAGAAAAATCCACATATCACAATCTAAAGAAACTTGTCCATGCACAAAACAACAAAAACATGTGCGGTCGCATAGCCCAGAATGGTCATGCAACCGTCACATTTCATGGGCTAGCAGGAGGACCATGGACTACTCGTAATGAAAACCAAAAAAACAGTTTCTACCCATACTTTCATGAAAAAGAAAAATGCAAGACAAACGTACATGAAACAAATTAAAGATACTCCTTCCATTGCATGTGCAATTTGTGAGCAACTGAATTTCTCAAAAAACAAGAATTCTTTCATGGCTGCTTTGCAAGCAGAATACCTCCAGTTGACAGTGCACGATAAATCATTTTCTAGTGGAAAAATTTGTCTTCCATGCAAATGGTCGCTTGAAAATGGAAAACTGCCACAGTTTGCAACCCTGACCAAATAAGGTGTAATGCACCACTACCAGATGTAAGTGCTCTTATGGAACTTGAGGAGAGAATTGTCTCTCTTCGAATTGCATTTACTCAAATCAGGCCTTGGGGCTATAAAAAACCCGAGATGGGCTTAACATGATCAATTATTAATGTGCATGTTCAACTAGATGTTGTGCAAAGAGCCTTGCCACAATTCATTAACAATACAATGAAAATTTTTGTGGATTTGAAAAGACGCTTGCAATACATAAATGCCTATCAAATAGGCAAAGTGCGTGTGCATGTTGTTATGAAAGAATTAAAGGAATTATGTTTGAGGGCCCTATACAAAGCACAATACATTTGTATAAATGACAACTGGAACAATGTTCTTACAGAAGAGGATGGAAACTCTGCAAACACTTTCGAAAATCCTAGTGAATTTGATACAAGTGATGAATCATAGAATGAAATGTTTCTTGATACATTGGTGCATGGATTCATTGATTCATAGTGCATTCTTGATTTGTAAGACAAGATTGTTGAAATTGCACCTGCTGAGGGGCAACATCCACTTGGAATATTCAAGGACAAATTTGTTGAGGAAATGAACTTTCCAACATTCTTCTATGGAGGTGCACGTGGCACTGATATCAAAAAATGATTCAGTTATCATAAAATAGTATGATGGGAGATGTTAAATTCAAGCGGTGGCTTCTTCTGTCACATAACAAATTTGGTTTTCAAAACAATGCACATAGTAATAGAGGAATTTCTCTCTTGCATGTAGGAATTTCTCTCTTGCATGTGGGTCCGAATAAGAAAAGGCCAGTTACAAGGAAGAAATTTGTTGGCCAAGGATGTGAAGTACAAAGTAAACTTGGAAAAAATTCTAAAATTTGATATTGGATACATAGAATTCAAAAACATTCGCACCTCCCCTGATTATTTGTAACAAAACAAAAAAAATATTTTCCAATGATCCGACACTTGGGCCGACCAACATTTTTCGTCACATTTACAAGTGCAGAACATTGCTAGGATCAGTTGGTAGCTGCCGTATCTGACCTGCATAGGAAGAGGAAATATGAAAAAGAAATCGGTGCCCTAGAAAATAATGACATTGACTACCTCATAAGAAAAGACTGAGTAACATGTACTCACTACTATAGACATAGAATAAATTCTTTGAGACAATTGATATGCCATGATGAAACATTTTTTTGAAAAATATCGGACTAATTTTTTGTAACTGAGTTTTAGAATAGGGGAAATGAGCATGACCACACAGTGTTATGGATAGAGGGTGCACCAGTTTATGGAGCTGATAGCAATTCAGAAATTGAACAACTTGTCGATAAATACATAACATGCAACACAGATCATTTGGATTGAGAACTCGCCAAAGTCCATAGACATTACCATACAAGAAGTTGTAGAAAACAAAAAAAATTGCATTACAGATACAAGTTTCATGTGCCTCCAATGAGAGATACAAGAATCATAGAGCCACTTAGTTTAGAGGACAATGTTGTTGTTGAGAAATCTAAATCTTTGTTCCCATTTCTAGAAGAAGGACAATTTGATGAGATGATGAGATTTGATGCCTTCTTGACAGAGGTAAATCTATCAAAAGATGAGTACATCCAAGCCATACAATGTATGTTTAGGAAACCAACAATTTTCCTCAAAGGAAAGCTTTCCCATATTTGGAACCACAGTTTCTCCAAGGACATGCCAGTTATGTGGAAATAAAATACAGATGTACAGTATGTGCTCAATGCATATGCCACAACATCTTATTGTACTTCGTATATGACAAAGGTTGAAAAACCTATAACAGGTGCATTCAAAAGAATATGCAAAGAACATGAAAGAAGTCATATTGATTCCATACAAATGATACGTGCACTTGGAAATACATTGCTTAATTTTCAACAAATGCTAACTCAACAAGCAGTTCACATTTCACTTTTCCTGCCCCTCACTTGTAGTTCAAGAAAATGTGTCTTCATAAACACATCTCCACTTGAAAAATGCACAGTTTCCCTTAAACCACCAGTTTTGCTACAACAAGAGATTGATAATTTAGAAGACATGCTATGTCACTCTATTGTTGATTATTACCTCTAGCGTCCATCTCCTATTAGGCATTGTTAGGCTCCAATCTACTAATGTAAATTAGAGTGCAAATGATTGTCAATCTGGTGTTTTTAAGACTTAGAGGCACATCCAAAATATATGGATTTAGAGATAAACTTTTTATTTTTTTAATGGGAATAACCCAAAACCTATTCTAAGGGATGAATATGGAAGAGATGCTAAGACTCTACTCAGAAGTCCTATTCATAGATCTCATAACAGTAATCAACAATTGTTTTCCTAAAGAGTATAAACAATAAGCATTCAAGAGATGTTCGAACTAGTTCTAAGACTTATCAAATGTTAGAAGGACAAAACTCTTATTCAAGAGATGAATTCATTGTCTTATTTCATTCATTAGCAACTATCATCAATTTAAATCAAAAGTACTAAAAACGTAAATAACTCAAAAAGCATTCATGATTATGTTAATGCTTGAAGGCAAACCACACATTGAATTCTTATTCAAGAAATCATTCACAATATGAGTAAGGCTTTGAAACATTAAGCATATGACTTAGCTATGGAATTCATCTAACTATAGAAAGATATGAATAAAACTCATCTACAACAAGATCTAATCTAAAACATGTATCAAAGCTTACCTGAAAAGAACATAAAGAAAGAGTGTACTAGTTTGGCAAAGGGGGCCCTCCAATGCGTCACTTGTACACTTGAGTTTTCTCAGCTAAGAAAGAGCTCCAACAGCATTCACATCATCATATCATAGGCATTATCAAGAAGAGAATGCAAAACTGATCTCAAGATTGCAAATTCCAAAGTTTCTTCATTCACATTCAAGGTTGTCATACTAGTCTATGCTTTAGAGTATATATACAAGAGTTTTAAAACTAAAAATGCTAATAAATCTCCTAAATATCATGATCAGATCCATAATATATTCTAGGAAGGTTGAATGACCCCTTCAGATCCATAATATATTCTAGGAAGGTCGAATGACCCCTTCAGATCCATAATATATGACCAAATCCCATGAAAATCCAAAACCGTCCATGATTTAAGGCTAAAATAGGGTATTTTCTGCTGAAGTGGCCTTGTTTGACCAACATTGACCAGACACCTGGAACGCTCAGATCTAGAAGATGATAGCTCATTATCCATTCTTGTATATCAAGGATCATGACCCAAGTCTTAGATTTTGCCCAGGTGTCTTGCAAATACATGAACCTAGGAGCAATTACGGGATTTAGTCAAATCCTGTAATTTCTGATAAATTTTCAATTTTAATACCAAAATTTAGAAAACTCAATTCTTAAGCTAAAGAATGATAAATATATCTTGCATAATCTGTTTTATGGAAAATATGGAATGAAATGAAGGCAAAATGGATGGATATAGAGGCAAAAGTGTAGTTTATAGAGTAAAAGGAAGCATAAAAATGTACTCAACATCTCCCCCAAGAGGAAGTCATTGCATGTCATCATGCACAAAAATGTCCCTGAACCTCTATCACTAATCTTCTACCATCTCTACTGCCTGTAATAATGTTTCCACATTCACCTGAGCTGTATGAAGAGCTTTCATTCTTTAATATTTCTCTTTCTATGCTTTTTTCTGTTGAAACCACTTATAGGTTTGTTTGGAGATTAACTTGTTTTGCTTTTGAAGCTTCTTGTTCTTCTTCTTCAAAGTTTCATTCTCCTCCTATGTTTTATGGCTCTAAGTCCTTAGCATTTCATTCTCTACTTTTACGTATCTTTCTAGGACTTCAATTTCCTTGATTTTTCTCGTCATTTTCCTTATTTTCTTATTATTCCTATCAAGTTCTGATGTGGACCCACCAACCACTTCTTCCATTTGAGTTTCTTCTTTCATGTCTTTAATTAATTGTTCTACATATTCTCTCATTTGTTCATATGTGGAAGTTTCCTATTCTTCAAAACCATCATTTTCCAATGATTGTGCCTCTAGAGTCTGAATATGTGCATACTGTGCTTGTTGTGCTTCATCATCATTTTCTTGTATTTGGCCCCTTTGAACTTGTTAGCGTTTCCTTGATTTTCTTTCATATGTGGTAAAAATCTTGTCTTTTTCCTGAAATTCTTTCTCCTTTATAACCATGCTTCTTGTTCTTCTCCTCCCCATAGGTGGTTTTGATCTTGTTGCCTTGGGGTTTTGTACTTCTTCCTCATCATTGGTCACAACTAAGATTTGTTCCTCTTCTTCTTCCTCTTTTATTGTTTCAAAACCATTTTCAATGATAAACTACTGCCAAGTCAAATTTTGGTTCTGTAGTTCATATATAATGATCATTTTAATAAAGCCACAGTGATATAAACTCTTTTCTGTATTCCTTCCTTGTTTTTGGATAGCCTTAGCCATCTTAGAAAGGCTTTGCAATAGAAAATAAGGCATGTTGATTTCACAGTCACTTTTTAAGTGTTGTAGCAGTTTAATGTGATATATGTAGATGATGCTATATCTTCCCTCACAAGTTATAAATTTCTGTATGAGATATGTTAATTCATCCCAAGGATGAATCAACCAAATCCTTGGAATTCCCTTCTTCCAATTTACTGTTGCTACCCTTGATCTGAAAATAAAAGATGCCCATGATTTATCTTTGAAATGCTTGGTTTTGAAATATCTTTCTCCTATTTGAGGAAGTCCAGTGACATGTGCAATGATATCTTCAGAGATCCTAATGGTAAGGTTTCCAACAGTAGCCCGTTCCCCATCAAATGAGTGATAAAATTATAAAGAAACCTCTTCACAAGATCCATCAAATTTCTCAAAGAAACCTATCCACTGTTTTTGCTCCAAAATTTGTATACAATCCCTGTGAATTTCTGATGTAACAAGCTTCCCTGAATCACATCTAGACACCATACTTCCAAGTTTTAAGAGCAAGACCCTAAAATATTTCCACTGTTTATAAGAAGGAGGTCTAAAAGTTTCAAACCTGCAATTCTTTTGACCAAGATTTTTTTAAACTTGTAGACTCTGTTTGGATTTAATTCTGTGCATGGTCTTCAATAAGATTTTTCTGTTCAAAAGCAAAGGAAATCTCATATTTTTCAAATTCCTAAGTTGTTCTCTATTCTTCAATCATAAATTTTTTTTATATGCAAGGTCATACCTGGTAATTTCGAAAAAATTCTCAGGCTTCTTGTTGAATTCCAACTCAATTTTTCTTCTTACAGTCGGCCTCTGCTAGAAATGAACTGTCTTGTTTTCAAAATGTACCACAGGACGTTGAATTTTACACTTAGCTGTTCACTTATTTGAGTTCAAAATTACCTTCAATGGCCGACTCCTATTTGAATAATTTCTCTTGCCTTTGCTCACCATGTATCTCCTTCAACCTCCACATTTTTTCTACAGGACAAGAATGTTGTATGTTGACAGTGAAATTGTCAACATACAATTCATTTTTTATCAGAGATTTCGGGATAGGAAGGCGTAGGAGGGAACAATTTTCTAGAGCATAGGGATTTGGAATGACGCTGGCGTGGTGAAATAGAGCGTGCAATTTGAAATGGAGGTAAGTGTACACAGGAGTGTGTCAGTGGTTTGAGTCTGGGGAGCATGCAAGTGAGACACAACAATATGAAAATCGTTTGAGTCGAATCACTTTTATGAAGGGATAAAAATCATTGGAGGAGACTTTAGACAAGGGTTTTTATCATTTTAAAAATGGGTTGTATAGCGATCATAGCTAAAGGTGCTATTGTATTTGTACCTTTGTACTTCCCTCCTCAATGTAATCATCATAAGAAATGGTTTTTTTTTAGAAAATGTGTTCACTTGACTTATAACTCCTTAATTCGTTTCCTTAAGTAACCAACCTCTTCATCAAGAATGAAGCCTTCTTCTTATGACCCCTTTTTAAATGTATATGCAAACAACCTTTAATCTATGCAAACAACCTTTATTTTTTATTTTTTTTATTTATTTTTATTTTTTAAGGAGAATGTGAAGGAGACACATGATTCTGTCTCTCCAACACTTCCATCTCATTCTGTTGAGATATCTGCCGTAGAAAGTCTTCCTCGTTTACAGGCTTATTGTAGAGCTTTAGCCTATGTCCATTGACAATGAATAAGCTTGCCTCATCGTCTATTGTTTGTAGTTTGACTGAGCCATTGTCATATACTTCTGCAATCTCATATGGACCAAACCAATGAGTTGTAAATTTAGCTTTGAAATATTTGAATTTTGAATCAAATAACAAAGCCAAGTCTCCTTCTTTGAATTGTTTCTTCTTGATGTACTTATCATGCCAATGTGCCCTTTGCTATTGTATCAAAGTGTTGTGCTCAACTGCTGCCTATCTCATCTCATCCAATTGATTTAATTGCATGATCCTCTCTTTTTGTTCTTCGGAAAGATCTATTCCTAAATCAGCTGCTAGTTTAAAAGTATGAATTTGAAATTCTATAGGTAACAAAACTTGCTTACCATAGACCAGCTGATAAGGAGTGAACCCAATACTATTTTTATAGGTGATTCTATATGCCCATAATGCTTCTTGAAGCTTGTCTAACCAATCTTTTCTATGTGTTTGGACTGTCTTGGTCATGATTGCTTCTAAAGTTTTGTTAGTAGATTCCACCTGCCCATTTGCTTGTGGATGATAGGGTGTAAATTTCCGATGCTTGATCTGATATTTGCTTGCTAAGTCTTTCACCATTTTAGAAGTAAACAATGCTCCTTAGTCTGTTACAATCTCCCGTGGTACTCCAAATCTGACAAATATTTCTTCAAAGAGGAAGTTGACCATTGACTGTTCGGTAGCTCTCACTAATGCTTTCGCTTCCACCCACTTTGTAACATAATCAGTACATACTAAGATGTACTACTTCCCTTTTGATGGTGGATTTATTGGACCAATGAAACCAAGAGCCCATTTTTCAAATGGCTTAATGTGAACTTGGGGTTTGAGAGGCATCTCATCAGTTGGAAGTGGTTTTCCCATCCTTTGGCAGCTATCACAACTTCAGACATATTTCTTGGAATCTTTGAAGATGGATGGACAATAATACCCTAAATTGAGTATTTTATATGCTGTCCTCTTATCTACAAAATGACCACCACAAGGTTCATCATGGAAAGCTTTTAGTATTTCTAAAATCTCATCTTGTCTTACACATCTTCTAATTATGAGGTCATATCATGTATAAAAGAGATCTCCATCAATCCATATGTATCTAGCACTTTGTTTAATTATCTTTTTCTTTTCTTTGGATCTGAGAGATGGAGGTAACATCCCTGATGATAAATAGTTGGCTATATCAGCATACCATGGAGTTATAACTGAAATTGCAAATAGGTGCTCATCAGGAAAATTATCTGAGAAAGAAACAATCTCACCAGACGTTTTTAATTGAGATAGGAAATCAGCTACTTGATTTTCCTTTCCAGGTCTATTCAAGACTGTGATGTTGAATTCCTGCATCAATAACAACTATCTTTTTATCTTTCCATTAGTAATAGGTTTGTTCATGAGATATTTTATGGAAGAATGATTTGTATGGATAAAGACTTCATAACCAGTGATGTAGTGATGAAATTTATTCACAGCATGTACTACTGCCAACATTTCTTTTTCTGTGACTGTGTAATTCAGCTTTGCAGGGGTTAGATTTTTGCTAATGAAGTAAATAGCATAAGTCATAAGATTTTCCTTTTGACCCAATGATGCCCCTATTGCAGTATCTGATGCATCTGTAGAGATGTGAAATGGAAAAGCCCAATTAGGCCCTCTTAATATAGTTGTTATTGATAGCTTGTCTTTGAGCTTCTGAAAGGCATTTTGACAATTAGTATTCCAATGAAAATGTATATCTTTTGCAAGTAATTTGAATAATGGAAAATCTATTTTACTAAAATTTTCAATGAATCTTCGGTAATAGCCTACATATCTAAGAAAACTTCTCACATCTTTTTGGCTGATTGGTTCCGGTAGATTTACAATGATTTGTATTTTTACAGGATCCACCGTTATTCCTGATGATGAAATATGATGACCCAATACTACTCCTTCAGTTAACATCATAAAACATTTTTCATTGCTAAGAGACAAATTTGTTTCTATGCATCTTATTAGGAGTTTTTCCAAAATTTTCAAGTATTTTTCAAAAGAATCACCATGCACAGAGAAATCATCCATATATACCTCTACACATTCATGTACTAAATCAACAAAAATGGTCAGGACTTCTCTTTGAAAAGTAGCTAGAGCATTACATAAACCAAAAGGTAATACCTTATAAGCATATGTACCCCAAGGGCATGTAAAAGTAGTTTTGTCCTGATCCTCTAATGCTATATTGATTTGGTTATAGCCACTAAATCCATCTAGGAAGGAAAAATATTTTTTCCTAGCTAGTGAATCTAAGACTTGATCTATGAATGGTAATAGAAAATGATCTCTAAGTGTTTCTTTGTTCAATTCTCTATAGTCTAAACAAATTCTCCATTTCCCATTTTTCTTAGGTACAACAACTAATGGAGAAACCCATTGACTATCAGAGATAGGGTAGATGAATCCTACCTTTAATAATTTTTGTAATTCTTCTTTGACTACCTCTTTCAATATTGGATTCATTCTTAGTTGTAGTTGTCTGAGCGGTCTTATGTTATCATCTGTGTAGATATGATGAGTGCATGTTTTAGGATGAATCCTCTGCATATCAGTGTATTCCCAAGAAAATGCTTTATGATATTTCCTCAATAGTGCAATCAATTGTTCTTCATGAGATGGTTCAAAGTTTGTCCCAATATTCAAATATTTCCTAGGACTAATTTCAATTATCTTGCTTTGAGTATTTTCCATAGAGATAACTGGAAAAATGTCATTAAATGTTGACTCTAAAGAATGAATTGTGCAATTTTCTTGAAAATTTTGTCCTAATATCTCATCTGCAACAATGTATTTTGTGTCTCTTAATTCTTCCGAGATATCTGGTTCAGAAATGGAATAGTCTAATAGATCTTCATTATTTTCCTCACTAAAATCAAAGGCTTGATTGATACTTAATATAGGTTGAATTACTTCTTCCTGTTGTTTCTTTGTTTCATCAAGCCAAGGTAATTGATCTATTACAGAAGGTTTTTGAGCAGGAAGATAAAGTGTTTTTTTTTCCTTTCAGTTCCATGTGAGATAATCATATTCCCTATTCTACAACCGATGAAAGCATCTGTTGTGGCCAACCAAGGTCTTCCAAGGATCAATGGATGGCCTCCTAGATTAGATTTTGGTTGAAGGACCAGGAAATCTACTAGATACTCCCAAGAATCCAAAGAAACTATGATATCTTCAAGTATACCTTCAGGAACTACTTTAGATCTATCAGCTAATTCTAGGACCGTAGTGGTTGGTCGAAGGTTTTGCAGATTCAAATATCTCATTGTTTCTAATGTCATTACATTGATAGCTGCTCCTAAGTCAAATAATGTTTTAGAGATTGAAAAATTGTTGATTGTTATGGTTACCATTGGAATTTCTGGGTCAACATATTTTTCGATTGAAATGGTATTTGACATTAGGCCTGCTAGATTTCCAATTACATGAATTGTTGGTGGATCTTTCCTTATTTTTTTATTTTTCTTTAAACATAATTCCTTAATTTCTTTTGTATAGATTGGGATATCCTTAATAGCTTGCAATAAAAGAATTTTCACACAGACATTTCTTAATTCATCTAAGACATCAAACTCAGGAAGAGAGATTGGTAATTTCTCTTTAACCAACCTTTCTAGAAAAGGAGGTGTTTGGATATTTGATGTTTTACTCTTCTGGATTTGATTATCTATTGGTAGCTTTTTTGTGCTAGGAATATCCTCTTTTTCGATTTGTTTTTCTATGATAACAGGAGAATCCTTTGGTAGAACTTTCCCAGACCTTAAGTGGATATTTTGAAGAGGAAGGATTGAGCATGATGGTCCTTCATCAATGTTATACATGGGTTTTTCCACTTTATTATTAGGATTGGAGATTGGTTGGGATGGTAATTGAGTTGGTCTAAGTGGAGGTTGGTTAGATGGTAGCTGGAGTTGTTGTGGTTGGGTTAGTTATGGTGCAGGTTGTGATAACTGAAAATATGAATTTTGTGGTTGATTCTGTTGGACCTGTTGATAAGGAAAAGGTTGATATGGATGTTGATATGGCTGTTGGTATGGTTGTTGGTATGGATGACTTCCTTGAGCATACCCTCGCCAACCTTGAGGAGGTTGGTTTTGGCTCTGTTGAGGAGGCCAAGTTTTCCAAGGCATGGGTGCATTCCATGAATTTTGAATAGGATTTTGAAAATTCCGAGGAAATTGTTGAGAGAATTGAGGAGAAAATTTTTGAGACATACCTATGAAACGTGGCTGCAAAGACTTCCTTGTTGCTAAGTAATAAAGAGATTCCATTCCTTGTCCTTCTTCTATGTGAGTAGATTGTAATTCTTTTAACCTTGGACAATCATCAGTGGCATGGTTATCTGTACATAATCCACAGACTTGAATTTTGTCTAAAGGACAATCTCTCGGTGCATGTTTTTTTCTACATTTAGGACAATAGATGGATAATACTTGACCTTGTTCCTCTTGATTATTTTTAGATTTCAATGTGTCAATTTGTGAACCAAATGTGTTCATAATATCAATTTTAAAGTTCTCAAATAGATTCCCTAATTCTGATTTAGTAACACCATTGGAAATTGATTTAGTTGCCTTTGTCACATTATCTCTTTGTCCTCGTCCTCTTTTATCTTTTCCCCTTGAATATTTCTTACATAATTCAACAATTTTTGGGAAAGGAAGGTGAGAAATATCCCCTGCCCCCATTAAATTAAGAGCATCCAAATTTTCATCTGAAATTCCCTTCAGAAAGATAGTACGAATGACATCTAAAGGAAGATTAGATTGCTTAGATTTGTGCATATTATAGAGAAAATTTTCTAGATATTCTTCTAAGATTTCATCTTCACTTTGAGACATTTTAAAGATATATTCTTTAAAGTATTTGGACTTACAATAGGGCTGATATTTAGAAAGAAATTTCTTTTTCATGTCTCCCAGTATACTATGGTTGCTTCTCCTAACCCCATGAACCATTTTAATGCATATCCTTACAAACTTGCAGGAAATAAACGAAGTTTTTGAGCATCATTGGTATATCCATATGTTCGATAAACGATGTCAAATTCAAACATGAAAGCATTAGGGTCTTCAGTAGACAAGCCAAAGAAATTTGGAAGAACAGAGGGAGGAATATTCTTCATTTTTATGTCATCTCCTAAAAGAGTTGGTGTATCAACTATAGGAAATGCAAATGTAGTATGTTCTTCTTCCTCCTCTTCATCATTTCCTCCTCCTTGTGTCTCTTCTCGATATGATTCTCTATCCTCTCATTCTTTCCTTCCTCTTTCTTCATTTCTTTTCCTTTCTAATTCCCTTTCCATTCTCTCCCTTTCTTGTCTATCAGCTTCTGACATTGCAAAAAAAATTTCTGTTGTACAGTCAGATATTTCTGTTGGAAAAAGAGGTTGTCCTATTTGTTCAAAAATAGTTTGATTTTCTTCTTGCTTTCCTACAGAATATATTTCTGATTGTATTTTTTTCTTCTTTACTTCATGAGCCAATAGAACTTGTCTTTCTATGAGAGTTAACCTTTGTCCTGAACGTTGTTTTTCCTCTAATTCTTCCAAAGTGATTTTTCTATCAGTTGGTGTAGTAAATTTGTATTTTTCAGTTGTAGATGTTCCTGCTCCTACAGATGGTTGATTAGTTTTTGAGGGGTTTTGTCTTAAAAATCTTCCTTTATCATCCCTAAGTTTAGACATAAAGAAACATAACTTAAAATTAATTCTATGCTGTGTTTTTTTATTTTATGTATATATGTTTTTTTTTAATCCTATCTCTAAATGTGCCTCCCCAACAACAACGCCAAAATCTTAGGCTCCAATCTACTAATGTAAATTAGAGTGCAAATGATTGTCAATCCGGTGTTTGTAAGACTTAGAGGCACATCCAAAATACATGGATTTAGAGATAAATTTTATTTATTTATTAATGGGAATAACCCAAAACCTATTCTAAGGGATGAATATGGAAGAGATGCTAAGCTTCTGTTCAGAAGTCCTATTCATAGATCTCATAACAGTAATCAACAATTGTTTTCCTAAAGAGTATAAATAGTAAGCATTCAAGAGATGTTTGAACTAGTTCTAAGACTTATCAAATGCTAGAAGGACAAAACTCTTATTCAAGAGATGCATTCATTGTCTTCTTTCATTCATTAACAACTATCATCAATTTAAATCAAAAGTACTGAAAGTGTAAATAACTCAAAAAGCATTCATGATTATCTTAATGCTTGAAGGCAAACCACACATTGAATTCTTATTCAAGAAATTATTCAAAATATGAGTAAGGCTTTGAAACATTAAGCATATGACTTAGTTATGGAATTCATCTAAATACAACAAGATATGAATAAAACTCATCTACAACAAAATCTGATCTAAAACGTGTACAAAGATTACTTGAAAAGAACATAAATAAAGAGTGTACTAGTTTGGCAAAGGGGGCCCCCAATGCTTCACTTGTACACTTGAGTTGTCTCAACTAAGAAAGAGCTCCAACAACATTCACATCATCATATCATAGGCATTATCAAGAAAAAAATGCAGAACTGATCTCAAGATTGCAAACTCCAAAGTTTCTTCATTCACATTCAAGGTTGTCATACTAGTTTATGCTTTAGAGTTATTATACAAGAGTTTTAAAACTAAAAATGTTAATAAATCTCCTAAATATCATGATCAGATCCATAATATATTCTAGGAATGTTGAATGCCCCCTTCAGATCCATAATATATGACCAAATCCCACAAAAATCCAAAATTGTCCATGATTTAAGGCTAAAACTGGGTATTTTCTGCTAAAGTGGCCCTGTTTGACCAGCATTGACCAAACACCTAGAAGGCTCAGATATTGAAGCTGATAGATCATTATACATCCTTGTACATCAGGAATCATGACCCAATTCTTAGATTTCACCCAGGTGTCCTGCAAGTACACGAACCTAGGAGCAATTACGAGATTTAGTCAAATCCTGTAATTTCTGATAAATTTTCAATTTTAATGCCAAAATTTAGAAAACTCAATTCTTAAGCTAAAGAAGGATAAATATACCTTGTATAAGTTGTTTTATGGAAAATATTCAATGAAATAAAGGCAAAATGGATGGATATAGAGGCAAAAGTGTAGTTTATAGAGTAAAAGGAAGCATAAAATTGTACTCAACAGGCATATATGTTTAGCAGAATTCGTATCGCATTAAAAAAAAAATGGTGCACCCATATCAAAAAGAAAAAAACCCTCTGTCATATGGTTTGTCAAATACAATAATCATTGTGACTATGAAAACTATTGTAGAGAAAAACTGTTGTTTTATATTCCATTCCATGAAAATGAAGAGACATTAAAACATAACTTCCCTACATGGGAGGCTGGGAATGTTGTGTCTGAGATTATAGTGCACATCAATGAAGCCAAATTTACCTACAATGTTAATTCAACATGGGGTGATCTAGAAGTTGCAGTTAATGACCTAGAAAACCCTGACGACCATGATTAGACATTCATAAACTGAAAAACAACCAGAACTCCTTCTGAGTCATATGACTTGCAAGTGGATTTGCATCGTCCTCCAGTAGGTGGAAGTGAAAAACATATCAATCTTGGTTTTCAAGTCACAAAACATGCTTTCCTAATTGAAAATAATGAATACCACCGAATAGGACGTCTGTTGAATCATGAACAAAAAACAATTCTAAAAGGACATTTCTCCTACAAAACGCTTGAACATGGACAGTCCTGTGCACTTGTTCCTTATAGGCGGAGTAGGAAAAAGGAAGACAATCATAGAGAAATCACTGCTCCAAATGCTTATATGAATCTATAATTCAAACAATTCATCTAATCCCATGAAACCAAAGGGCCTAATAGTTACATACACAGGAAAAGATGCATATAATGCATAATGGTCCACTTTGCATTTTTGATGGCTTTTAACAAGTCACGGTTTCTTCCACTTAGCAAGGAAATTTTGGATACATTGTATAAGATTTATGAGGAACTACAACTTGTCTTTATAGATGAAGCATCTTTGATTGGTAGTCGACTCTTGTATTCCATTGACAATCGACTAAGAAGCATAAAACATGTGCACGCGAAATACTTTGGAAACATTGACATGATTTTTTGTGGGGATCTTTACCAGGCACATCCCATCCAAGATTATTTGATATTTGAACAACCTACCGTTAACATGGAAACAATCACCCATGACTTCTGGAGAGACAATATTAAATTCTTTGAGTTGCATACTACAATGTGGTAGACAAATGAAATATTCATTGCAATTATGAATAGAATGCGCACAAACATCCAAACATATGATGACTTAACATATATCAATTCCAGGTGCTTGCGGACTGCACCAACAGACCCTACATTCCCTTACCTGTTTTACAGAAATAAGGATGTTGCAATGCATAAAAGCCGCATGCTATAGTCCATGCCTAGTGATGATATCATCATCAACTCAATTGACCTGGAAGAAGAAAACCATGGAAATGTGCCACGTCATGAACATACAATCACTTTACCTTCTCATATTGTCCTCAAATTAGAAATGTTGATTGAAATATATGCTTGTAAATATGATTCATAGGATGGATTGGTCAATGGTGTAGATGGAATACTCAAAGGCTATACGAAAACATAAAAACTTTATGTCCTTTGGATTAAGTTCCATGAACCGTATATAGGAAAGCGACAAGAAAACAAGTTTTCTTTTCTATATACTTCAAACACCGGAAGCGATTGGACCCCTATTTTGCGAATATCAAATCCAGTATCGACATCAGCAAAGATAGGTCGACTAAAGATTCGAAAACTATTTTCAATTAAACTTACATGTGGACATACAGTTCACACATCATAAGGACTAATACTTGATCATGTTGCATTCCAACCTACTGGAATTCAGATACATGGATTTGTATACACAGTGTTGTCCTCTGTCATAAGCATAGACTCCTTGTATTTACTAAGTCCTCTCACAAAAGATAACTTCAAAGTGATACAAAAAGTTCATATTGAAATGTAACGATTGATGACCATCGAAAAATGGCAACTGCACTATGATTACCAATTCATACAAACAAATTCATCTGTATCGATTTTGTCACGTAACACACAAAGCTTAAATGCACACATGGATGATATATTGAATGACTATGATACAATGCAATCCGATATTCTGTGCTTGCAGAAAACACACTGGAATTATGCATGAAGAACAAACAATTCCCAAATCACAATTGCATATCATGTTACATTAGACATGGGGTGATGATACCGGTGAAAAAACATGTACCAATTTTGGATCATATACATATCAAAGAAAAGAATGTTGAATTTGTGCTTGCAAAGATTTTCTTCCATGGAACAAAAGTTACAATTTTGAATTTGTATGTTGCTTTCCATGGAGCATTCTCCAACATAGTACATGTTGTTTCTAATGCATTGGCCCATTTGCATATGAGCGGGCCCATTGTACTTGTAGGATACTTCAATATTGAAATGCTACAAAATAATGACAAAACAAAAGAATTGGAAAACTACATGTGCAAATACAGTCTCTACTTTCTTTTGAAAAACACAAGCCATGTACAGAATGTACTTATTGACCATATCTGGTCGAATGTGCCCATTCCTCAATACAATATATTTATCTTAGACACATATTGGTCTGATCACGATACAATTGGTATTGCACTTGAATTATGAGATATGCATCAAACATATTGCAAAGTGATATTTCTATGTTTCAAATCATATTTCTATAGTTTGTTACAAAAAAAAACAAAAAAAAAAAACAATTATCCAGCTTCTTGGTTTTCCATGAATTCTACACATACTGCTCAATATACATTATGCAAAAAAAGAAAAAAAAAGGTACATCTTTCTAAAAACTGTTTGTTTCTCTATTCAGCTTATTCTACTTTTTTTAGTATTTGTACATAGTACTTTCCTTTTTCCTTTACATGTTAAGTTATGTTCATATTCCTTTTGATTTGTTCTTTTGTTCATAGAAACAAACAGGATAACTGCACGCCACAAAGAACTCCTAACCAGAGATGTAGACAAATCCATGCAAAGGTGCACTTTTTTCTTGTCCATGTTCCATACTAAACAATTTTCCGTTTACTCTGTTTGTATTTGTCGAACTTGTTTTCAACTATGTTTTTTTATTTTCTCATTTTGCACCTAGAGCCTGCCAACCTATAGGTCCGCCATCTGACATAAATACTATGCTGAGTCAATGATCCCGCAAGTCCAGTTTTCAATTTCTATATCACCCAACTATGGATGTTGTTTGCAGGACATGGAACATTAGAGGCCCAATTTACAGCCCGCCAGCCCGCAAGTGCGTGCTTCAACTAACTAGATAAATATGGAATGAGGTATCTATGCATCTTTTTTATGTATTGGTCCACAAATCCTTTTGTCAATTTGTATATCGTCGAATTGTGGATGTTATTCTTAGGGCACAGAGGAATATAGGCTTGTTTTTTACCCCAGTAGACGGAGAACCCATGATCCAAAAATGTGTACATACTCTATAAAATCTCAGCAAACCTGCAAGTCTGCTTGTTAATTTGTATTTTGCAAAATTCTGTGTGCTATTTGTAGGACACAAAACAATAGAGACCTATTTTTTGAGCCCGCTAGCCTGAGAACCTGTGATCTAGAAAGTGGCCAAGTATGGAATGCAATATTCGTACATGCTCTATAAAATCTCATGTCCATACTTTATAAAGGTACATATTTAGTTTTTCCTGGTTTCTAGACATGTTGATCTGGTCACCACACAGTTCGTGTCCACATAAATTATGAAATATGCACTCTGAGTCTCACCGAGCCCTTTGGTTTCCTTATCCAATTTTATGGCTATGGGTTCCCCTCTACGTGTTATCAAACTCTGTCCATGTTCAATACTAAACAATTTTCTGTTTACTTTGTTTGTGTTTGTCGAACTTGTTTTCAGTTGTGTTTTTTTATTTTCTCGTTTTGCGCTTAGAGCACGCCAACCCGCAGGTCCTCCATCCAGCATAAATAATATGCTGAGCCAGGGAGCCTACAAGTCCTCTTGTTAGTTTCTATATCTACCAACTATGGATGTTTTTTGCAATACACATAACATTAGAGGCCCAATTTACAGCTCGCCATCTTGCAAGTTCGTGATCAAACTAACTATCTAAGCATGGAATAAGGGATCTATGCATATTTTGTATGTATTGGTCCGTAAATCCACTTGCCAATTTGTATATCATCGAGTTGTGGATATTATTTTTAGGGCATGGAACAATAGAGGCATGTTTTTTACCCCGGTATACCGAGAACCCGCGATCCAAAAAATCTTACATACTCTATAAAATCTCAGCCACCCCGCAAATCTGCTTGTTAATTTGTATTTCGCAGAAGTCTGTGTGATATTTGTAGGATACAGAACAATAGAGACATATTTTTTGAGGCCGTCATCCCAAGAACCTACGATCCAGAAAGTGGGCAAGTATGGAATGCGATATCTTTACATACTCTGTAAAATCTCATGTCCATACTTTATAAAGGTACATATTTAGTTTTCCCTAGTTTCTACACATACTGATCTGGTCACCACATAGTTCGTGTTCCACATGAATTATGAAATATGCACTGCGAGTCCAACTAATCCCTTTGGTTTCTTTAGCCAATTTTATCACTGTGGGCTCCCCTCTACACATTATCAAACTCTCATTCCCCATCTTCCGACTGTACATATTGCATCCAAAACTTGGTAATCCATGTCTATGCTCGCGGGTTCCCAGACGCCCAAGTGGAACATTGCATATCCATATAATATTGCACCCAAGAATTTGGTGATCTGCAATTGGAATCGGGCTGGAAGCTTGCGACTCCTTTGCTTATTTTCTTTAATTAAATTGTACACTATCAATATTCATTATTAATAATTTAGTACTTCAAACTAATGTTAGCTATAATATGAGCCAGTCATCCTGCAACTCTGCTTGTCAATTTCTATATCGCCCAACTATGGGTTCTATTTACATGATGCAGAACATTAAAGGCCCAACTTACAACCCGCAAGTCCGCTATCCAACTAACTGGATAAGTATGGAATAAGGGATCTCTGCATATTTGGTACGTATTGCTCATTTCTGGGAACTCACCAACCTGGAGTCTGTGTGTCAATTTCTGTATCGTGGAAATCATTAAAAGTAGAATGTTGAGCTGGCTAGCGTGCAAATCTTCTTGTCATTTTGTATATCGCAGACTTCCAAAATTTTGGTGATCTACAATTGTAGGTGGAATCGAACCTTGTGACTCATTTCATATATTTTTTTTAATTAAATTGTACAGTATCACTATTTAATATTCATATTTTAGTACTTGGAAATTGCCATCCTGGGCCCCTCCATCCCTGTAGTTCGTCAATTTATATTCGGGAATACTAGTTTTTTTTGTGCTTTTTCTCCATGAAACTATGTAGCAGGAGTTACTACTATTTTTTTGTGTTTTCTTGTCCGTGATCATAAGTAAAAAAAACTACAGGAATGCTAAATTTTTTTGACACGAGGCCCTTAAAATTCAAATAGTGCCCAAGTCCGATTGTCAATTTGTATATCGCGGAACTATCCATGTTTTTTTGTAGGACACGGAACAACAAAATCCCAATTTTCAGCCCCACATCCCGAGAACTCGCCATCCAAAAATTGGCAAAGTATGGTATGATGGATCCATGCATGCTCTTTAAAATCTCATCTCCATACTGTATAAAAGTACATATTTTGTATGTATAAAAATAAATATCTACTTTGTAAATTTACATATTTTGTATGTATAAATTATGCATATTTTTCCCTGCCTGGTCATTTTCAAAATTACGTATGTGGTAAATCACTCACTCAAATTTCACATATCATATTTCATATATATATATATATATATATATATATATATATATATATATATATATGT
>JASDQU010500668.1:0-22570 GCA_032191745.1 Picea mariana | reverse complement strand
ATAAATGTCATAAAATTGTGTTCACTACTTTATCTTTACCACATGTCCTTCTTATTGCTTGCCACAGAGGCCCTTACAATTCAAATAGTCCAAACTCCGCTTGTCAATTTGTATATCGCGGAACTCTAGGTATTCATTGTAGGCCATAGAACAATAGAGGCCCATTTTTCAGTTCGTCAACCTGAGAACCTGCGATGAAAAAATGGCTAAGTATGGATTCAGGGCTCCGTGCATGCTCTATAAAATGTCATCCCCATACTCTATAAAAGTACATATTTTGTATGTATAAAAGTAAATATCTTCTTTATAAAATTGCATCTTTGGTATGTACAATTTATGTTGTCCAGGAACCTTTAATTTCATAAATTTCAATTTCTTGTGTCCAGTAACACTTGTTTTAAGAAAAGCTATTTTGGGAATGCTAGTTTGTTTTGTGCTCTTCTTCACAAACCTATGTAACAAACATTACTACTATTTTTTTGTGTTTTTTTTCCACGAGCGTATGTAAAACATATGTAAAGAATACTATTTTTGGAATGCTAAATTTTTTGGACACAATGCCTTTAAAATTCTAATAGTCCACAAGTCTGATGGTCAGTTTATATATTGCAGAACTATCGGTGCTTTTTGTAGGTCACTTAAGAATATAAGCCTAATTTTCAGCCTGACATCCCGACAACCCGCCATCCAAAAACTGGTTAAGTATGGAATGAGGGATCTTTTTTGTAAAATTACATATTTTGTATGTATAATTTATGTTGTCTAGGAACCTTTCATTTCATAAATTTCAATTTTTATTGTGTCCACGATCCCTTATTTTAAAGAAAACTAAGTTAGGAATGCTAACTTTTTTTGTGTTTTTTGTCAACAAAACTATGTAACAGACATTACCACTATTTTTTCTGATTTTTGCCCATGAACCCATGTACTTCAACTTCCTTCCCATGTGTCTGTACTCCAACACATCTATTCCCTTTTCTATGGATGGGGTGCTAGTAGAGCACACACATCAAGCATAGAAGCCAGGAGCAATCCTCCGTGGTGCCGACCACATGATGACCATGTGCCACTCCCTCCCACCTGCCTCATGACTTTAAGTTCAGCTCGCTCAAGGGAGGGTGCCATTACTCTCAGTGTTCCCTTCTCTCCCTTCGCATCCTTTCAATGGACCAGCACCCTCCCTCAGCCTTTACTCGGTGCGTGCGGCCATTTATGGAACCTCACCAACTCCCCTGCCTATTTCAATTGATCCAACGGCTCCAGATGGCTCATTCTTTCCTAGTTTTTCTTCTCAAATATTGGCCTCCTCCCCAACCTTTCCCTACTCTACTTTTGTCCTCTCCTGCTCTATTCCTAGTGAATTTTATCTCTCCCACTGTCCTAGAGATGCCCCAGATACGAGGGAATTCAAAACACGGGTCATCCTAGAAGCCAAACCGACTCCGCCTGGTACTCCTTCCCCCACCTTCTCCCTCCCTGTTATCCTCCTCATCTTTAGCCACCTTGTCCTCCTCCCTAATGCAGTCGACTCAAATTATCACTTCTCTCCCGCCCCTTTTTGCGTCCCTTGCCAACATAATGGAGCGGATGGACTATTCAGGGGCCTCACTGGAATACAAACTAGGACATTTAGGTAATTCCACCTCTGTTTCACACCCATGACCTTTGGCTCCTCCCAACTCTCTAGCCACCCAGTCACTTCAGGACCAGCCTCACAATGCCCAATTTTAGATGGATGGTCTGGAAGCTAGTCAAAATTCGTAATGGCAACCCCAATCTCGAGTTGGTTCCAATGCTAACCCAGAATGCGAGTGGCAAACATGCCTTCCACTGGTTCAAAGCTTGGTATTCAACCTACGTCGGGACATGGACGAGCTCTGGTTCCTCCTAGATACCCTTGATGACAAAGCCTCTCAACTCTTGCAGTTTCTCTCCATGTTACAGGGTGCTCATCACCTACTAGCAGAGGCAGCCCAAGCAGCAACAACCTCAACACTAGTGTTGGCATTGGAAACTTTGGTCCATGCAGAGGTAGACCACAAGAAGCAGAGACATCCATCATGACCGAAGGATGTCCATAAGGAAGAGCACATGCCATCACAGACGGAGGACAACATGAAACTAGACCAGACACCAGTCGAGGAGGAGCCTCCTCCTCCTGGGGACACGACGTTTAGTGCCTTCTGCATGGCCGCATCACCGCACTACAACCCATACCGGTGATTTGTCTATTGTTTTGTCATGTGCATGGCAACCTTTCATGCATTTGTCCATGTTTATTATAGTTATGTTGTCTACACTTTCCACAGTTGTAATGGCCACTCTTAGGGGCCAAAATTTTGAACTCTTTTTGCGTCAGTAACAGTCTAGACTTCAGTTATGAAGCGGTTCGGCTGGCTAACCTAGTTTCCCCTCAGGGAAACTCAGTATTTAAAACTTGAAACCCTGGAAATTCTCTATAGTCCTTCATTGTCATAGAGTTTTATACAATCTTACTCATAAAAAAAAATATTGAACAAAATTTAAATAATTGTTTATACTATTCATTAAGAAAAACATGTTATAACATTATATAAATTACTATAAATCTTCATACAATGTTATAATATTCTATAAATTACTTAGTCTCATGTATATGACAGAATTTTTGGGTGAAAAATGTATATGACGAAAGTGTTTTGTGCAAAATGTATATCATGGAACACGGTGGACATGAAAAGTGTGAACTCGTGACTCTGCCAACTCGTGACTCTGTAATTGTTCGGTGCAAAATGTACAAGTGTTATAGCATTATACAAATTACTATAAATCTTGGCACAATGTTATAATATTCTATGAATTACTTAGTCTCATGTATATGACAGAATTGTTGGGTGCAAAATGTATATGATGAAAGTGTTGGGTGCAAAATGTATTTCACAGGACAGGCTGGCCATAAAAATGAAAAATGTGAACCTGGGACTTCACCAACCCCCCACTTAGTAATTGTTGGGTTACATTGGTTATGTATTAAATATTTCATGTACTATCAAACTTAGATCCTAGGAACCTTTGTTCATGTACCAGACATTAATCATTTTTGATAGATTTCCAATAAAACTAATTCGGGAATACTAAATTCTACATGAATACCACATGTACTGCAACTTGCAATCCACACATTTACTCCCCTTCCATCCTGACAGGGACTACGCTGACATGCAACACTTGTTTCTATCCAGTTTTATATGGACTATGAAAATAAATTTATTATAGTATTTCAAAACGGTTTAGAATTACTTTTAATTTATTTTAATTAAAATATACATATTTACTTTAACTTTTGTCTTTTATTTTTATGTTATTTTTAACTTTAACTTTTGATTTTATCTTTTTATTAATATTTATAAAAAAAATTATATTAAATATTTAAAATTGATATACATAAAAAAAATAAAATTGTTACAAAATATTTATAAACCTTTATTATCTTTTTATTAATATTTATGAATTTCCTTTATATTAAATATTTGTAATTGATAAAGTTGTATAACCTTAAACATATAAAGCATAAATGCTCCCTCTGCAACCTGCTGCATGTATTGAATATCCTCTTGTCGAACCTTCCGCCTGCAACACACTGGTACAGACAGAACTTGGAGACTAAATAGACAAAATGAGTCTGGAAGGGTGGGCAGGGGGCAACCCCCCTCCTACAGTAATGTAACCGCCAATGATAGGGCGGGAACAAGAGCCAAACCACCTATCTTTGATCCATCGTTACAGCTCCGTGACTAGATCCTCGCAAGAGAACAAGGGCTAAGAAAAGAAATGGATGTAGAACCAAGCACATCCCATCCAAAGGCATCTCGTTGATGGGAGCCTAGCAAATGCATTCTGCAAACGGGAAAACCTCCAAGATATCTCATAAGCTCAACAAGGATGGGAGAATGCACACAGTTCATGCAATAGCACACACTCATTGGCAAGTTCTTAGGGCTTTGGCATTCTGAGTGTGACCTAACATTATGGATTAAAGAATGGTGGAACCCTAGAGGAGACTATGAGGTACAACTCAACTCTAAAGGCTTCTTCATGATCATCCTCTACAACCTTGAAGATAAGGACAAAATCTTCAATAATGGGCCATACTTATACAACTCGGTGGGGTTATTTTTGCACTTTTGGACAGACTGCTTCAACCTAGAAAAGGAAGACTTCATAATGGCTTCAGTGTGGATCAAACTATACTCCTTGCCTCAGAAGTTCTGGCTGGAAGAAATCCTTGTGGGAATAGGGAACACAGTGGGGTGTTACGTCAAATCATCGGATGCTACAAAGAAAAGAAAATACACCTCACATGCCCAAATCTGTGTGTATATGGACATATCCAAATCCCTACGTGGCTCTATTACACTGGAATATTAGGGTGAGGACTGGCACCAAATAATTAACTATGAACACATCCCCTTTAGATGCAAGAAATTCCATGAACATGGTCACCTCTTTAGGGATTGCCCCCTGAACGCCCAAGTACCCAAGGCTGGAAAAAACAAACAAAAAGATGGCTTCACGACAGTTATAGGTAGGAAAAAGAACCCCCCAAGGAGGCAAAATCTTGACCTTTCCCCCAAGATTCCAACAAAAAAATCCTATGAAGTTCTAAACCAGCTGTCAGAAGATGAAGAGATCCAAGATCTGCACAGATCAAAAAACCAAGAGAAAGGGAAGAGCTAAGAAATTCCCTCCTCTACACAAAATAAAGAGGTGAACCCAGAAGAGAGAGGGGGGGTAAAAGAGGATATCTAGATGCAACTAGATGAATATGATCTAGTAGGCATCGATCTTGAAAAACTTGAGGAAGCCCTCAATAAAAAGGATCTACATGCCCTCCCTGAAGAGAAACTTCGCAAGGTCCACAAAGTCTTTCTAGACTCCATAGTAGGATCCATAGAAAGGCTGGGTACATCCACATATCCAGGATTAGACTCAAAACGGATGCCATGAGAAAGAAAAATAAGGGGACAAAAATATTCACAACAACTCATCAAAGAGGCAGTGAATCTCACGCTCAACTTTGGGCAAATCCAAAAGATCTCGGAGGGATACCTCTACCCACCTCCACAATCATTATGATGAAGATCATCACTTGGAACATTAGGGGACTCAATGGAAGATCTAAAGAAAGGATCCTTTGAGACTGTATTCGTGTAGAAAATCCAGATGTCCTCCTACTACAGGAGACTAAATGCACTAGAGAAGAAGCATAAACCATCTTCCACCATAGTTGGCATTGGTGTGAATTCATACATACCAACTCTATAGTAGCATCTGGGGGAATAGCAATTCTATGGAACCCCAACATTATCACACTGGACAAACCCTTCTCCACCATAGACACACTCATGACTAACTTCACGGTCACAGGGTCGACATGGGAAGGAGCCATCACAAATGTATATGGACCACAGAGCCAATAGGACAAAGAAAGCCTTATGAAACATATATCTCACCTCAAAACTTTGTTGAGCATGCCCAACTGGATACTTGGAGGAGACTTCAACATGATCCTGGTGCTAGAAGAGAAAACGGGAGGAACTAAAAGGCTAGAGCCAGATAGTGGTAAGTTCAAAACACTTATTGACTAGCTATTTCTAGTAGATATTGAAACTCTCAATGGAACTTTCGCCTGGTCCAATCGCAGAACCGGGCATCAGTAGGTGGCATGTCGTCTTGACCGCTTCCTTGTAGCAGAAGAATTAATAGAGAAGGATCCGGCTATGGAAAGCCTCATTCTCCCAAAGGCAGGATCAAACCATTGGCCTATTGCCTTTTGCCTAGACACAAGGGAAACACAAAAATACAAACCCTTCCGATTTGAGAAAGTTTGGTTATCACACCCTGACTTCCATCAATTAGAAAAGTCTCGATGGGCCTAGGCAGATATAGTGCATAGAACCTACATGTACAAATTCTAACAGTGCCTCAAAAACTTCAAGCACTCGCTGAAGATCTGAAATAAAAACACCTTTGGAAACATATTCCAGCGTATGCAGGAAATAGAAAACAGACTAGAAGCGCTGCAACAAACTTTCATCTAAGGAACCAAAACCACCGACCTAATGAAAGAAGAAGAGGATCTTCAAGCAGAGTTAGAAGAAAGGAAAAAGCAAGAAGAAATCCTATGGCGCTAGAAATCTAGAGTCCAATGGCTCAAAGAGGGTGAAACGAACACAAAGTTCTTCCATCGAGCCATGGTGTACCATCGTTACATCAACTGGATAACTAAATTGGAGGATGCCCAAGGAAATCCAATCAGAGAACACACCCAAATTGCATAAGAATTAAACACCTACTACAAATAGATTCTCACGGAAACCAACGAGGACAGGAAGGAAGCAATCTGGAGGATAACTAGGCATATACCCTCCCTGGTGACTTTAGAGTAGAATGAAGCCCTTATGAGACCCATCACATAAGAAGAAGTGGACCACGAAGTCAAAGGAATTCCCTTAGGAAAAGTGCTTAACCCAGATAGCTTCACCACTGAATTCTTCCACCACTGCTGGGAATTAGTCAAGGAAGAGGTCTGGTAGGTAGTAGAGGAATCCTGAAGCTCAGGCCAAGTCCTATCCACCCTCAATGCCACCTTTCTCACTCTCATCCCGAAAGAGGAGAGAGTCACTCACCCCAAGCAGTACATACCAATTTCCCTTTGCAACGCCATCTACAAAATCATCACAAAGGTGATAGCTACTCGTCTCAAGTTGATCTTTCCGTTCATCATCTCCAAAGAACAAGCTAGCTATGTGGAAGGGAGAAAAATCATGGAGAGTGTCATCCTCTCTCACGAGGTGATGCACTCACTAAAGATGACCAAAATCCCAGGTATGCTCATCAAACTTGACCTTTCAAAAGCTTTTGATAGATTCAATTGGCAGTACCTTTTCTCCATGCTAGAATCTTTTGGTTTTGACCATCGGTGGGTAAAATGGATCTTAAATCCCACCTCTTCAGCCTTCCTTTCCATACTAGTCAATGGTGTACCTTCCCATCCCTTCTCTCATACTAGGGGCATCAGGTAAGGAGACCCCCTTTCGCCTTTTCTCTTCATACTCATGGCAGAAGGGTCAGGATGATACATCAAGACGACGGTTCTGGGAGGCTCCCTTAAAGCTCTGCCCTTACACAACATCCAACCGACACCCTCGCATAGTCAATTTGTACATGCTAGCCTCCTCATAAACACCCCTAAAGTAAGAGAATCCAATAATCTCACTTCCATTCTCTCTAATTTTGTGGAATCCTCTAGTATGTCCCTGAATGTCAACAAATCCAAACTCTACTTCTTCAACACCCCGATAGCGGTCTAGAATCATATTTCCCAACTCCTTGGCATACCCAAGAGCTCCCTTCCATCCAACTATCTTGGTATCCCCTTCACAAGAGTGTCGATGTGCTCCATTTCTTGGGATAGTTTGCTTCTCTCCATGTCTAGTAGGCTCAACAACTAGACCTTCAGACCCCTCAACATGGCAGCTAGATTGGTGTTTCTCAAGTCAATCTTGCAATCCCTACCCACCTACCTCTTCACTACCCTAGCAACACCTAAGACGGTTATTAGAGCCATCAAAAACCTCCAACGTGGCTTCTTATGGCGATCTAGGTTGGTATCGGTGGCCACCCACCTTTTCTGACCAACTCAAAACAATTTTCTGGCAATTTTGGCAATTTACTATTTTTAGTAGTTTTTAACTTCTAGGGCCATTTTGAGGGCCCAAATGAAGGTTTTTCAAGATTGAGGTTCTCAATGATAGCCAAAGTCATGATTGAGCCCCAAAAATTATTCTCCTTGAAAATACCTTTCCAATGAGCTATCACACGCCTAAAACAGAGATCGTATGCGAAAGTTACGACCCCGGGAAGTTGATGTACTCATTTACCCAAACGGAGCCCACATGAGTTTTGGTGCTTCATCTCCTAGGGTTAGGTTTTTGGATGTCTAGAATTTTTGGCATTCTTGTTTATTGTAAAATGGCCTTCAGAGACTCATTGTAACCATCTTCTTGCGAATGCGAATAGCCATTACATCTCTTCTCAGAGATAAGTTGCCACCATTCTAGCGAGTCTTTCACTCTGTATTTTTACAGTCTCTATACATTTCTTTCATTAATAGAAATCATGAATTAATGTATATCTATGTTTATGGTTGCATATTTGATACATTTATGTTATCTTATTTAATATCTGTGATATCTTTGTGCATTTCTTTATTATATCTCCACTTGCATTTCATGCCAAAAATAATCCCAATCATATGGCATGGACATAAACCTAACAAGAATTGGGCTTTGGTCGGCTGGGACAAGCTTTGCAAGACAAAATATCTAGGAGGACTGGAACTTTGTGACCCAGGAAATCTCAATCAAGTTATGGGAGCCAAAATGTGGTAGAGATGGCTAAAACATCCCACAACATTATGGGCGCAAATCTGGAAACAAAAATATGCCCAAAACATTTAGGCAGACCAACTAATTAGATACAATGATAAAATACGGGGTTCCAACATCTGGAACACAGCCTAGAAAAATAGATCGCTAGTTCAGAAGCATGATTTCTAGGAGATCAGAAACGGGGAAAGTGCACTTTTCTAGCATGATTCTTGGCAACAACAAAATCCTCTAAGAGACATGGTAGAATTCAACCCCCTCAGGTAGGCACTTCACCAGGACACCTTTTGATAGGCGAAAGATCTATGGAGAACCTATGTAAGGAACCTACAATGGTGATAGTGGAAAAAAACAACCCTAGGGCTACAACTCTTAGGGGACATAGATCTATAGGTTTGGAAAGACTACGCAAACCACAGGAAAATCCCCATGCGGGAAGGTCCAAACATTCTCAGATGGGGTACTCCACCACATGTAATTTCTCAATCAAAGAGCCTTATGATCTACAAGGGAACTACCAGAATCACGACAAGGAGAGTATTTGGGGCAAGGTAGGGAGATCCACACTTTGGCCCAAAGTGTCCACCTTTTTATGGCTCACATTTCAAAAATTCATCCTCACTTGGGATAACCTCAAAAAAAGGGGCTTCATCAGCCCCTCAATATGCACCTTATGCCAACAACAGGAGGAGATGATGGAGCACCTTTTCAACAGTTGTCACTACAATTAGTGGATTTGGGACCAGATATCTCATTCAATGCACTGATTGAACTGAAATATAAATAACATCAGAGATGCCTTAGAGAATTGGGACTCACTCTCCTTCAAAAACCTTATTCTTGCTTGTATCTGGAAAATTATCCTGGGCTTCATTCTTTGGAAAATATGGAAAGAAAGAAATAAAAGAATCTTCCACTCAAAGGCCTCCCTGTCTACCCTAAATTGGGAAATAATAGACACATTAAATCGAGAAACAATCAGAAGCAAACCTTGGACACTAGAGGACCTGAATTGCAGTCTGGAGGAGCGATGCATTTTCCAAAATTGGAATCTTAGTCTAAATGACATCCCACCGTGATAGTGACCAACCGCCAACCTAGCAGCCTGATGACATGGACCCCCCCTCCAACTGGATTTATAAAGATAAACTTCAATGGATACTCCAAAGGGAACCCTGGACAAGCTAGTTTTAGGGTGATTCTCAGGAACTCAAATGGAAAAATCCTCTACCTCGTGGGAGGCTTCATGGGTGAAACCACAAACACTGTTGCTGAGCTCATGGGCCTCTTAAGAGGCCTCCAAGAGTCAACAAACAACCACTTCCACAAGGTCATCATGGAAGGGGACTCTTAGATCATCATCCAGCTAATAACCAAAATTCTCCATGGGGAAAACCCACGAAATTTTTTTCCTAGTTGGAGACTCTCGAGAGTTTTGGAGGATTTTGGTTCCCTCCTCTATCCTAATATCACCATCATTCCCTCTCATGTGAAATGAGAAGAAAACAAGGTAGCAGATTTCCTGGAAAATGAAGGGGTTACAACTAAGATGGAACATCTCTACTGGGAGGCCCAAACTTTTGCATGCACTGATCTCTCAACCTGTTGTCAAGCCCTTTCTAATAGGGACTTACTAACCCTAGATGGGATGACACATTATGCAACAAGGCCATGCGGTCTAGAGCCTGGCCTGGCCATGAATAAGGGTTGTCAGCTCCCATCCCCTCACCATTAAGGATGGGATAAATCCCCAACAACCAACCTCATGCCATGAGACCTCTCACACGCGTGAGGAGTTTAGATGCACAGAGAATTAAGGAGGGGGCCTTAATGGAGGAGCCTATCACGTCCACTCTCCTAGATATCAATGAACTTTTCTATGGCATCACCCATTTCGATCTTGGACCGCACCAGCCATGCTACTCTAAGCTCTGGTGCAATTATAGGAAGACCACCATTATTTTGGCCATCACTCTTCACATCTCCATGCTGAGAGAAAGAGGAAGCCCCGCAGGGGCTCCGCCTGGTATACTTTTGCTGCTCGTCAGAAGAGACAACAATGATTCGAAAGAGTGTTGTCTATGGCTTGAACAGAGCTCGCCTGCAGAGCAAGAAAACCTAGGACACCTCCCATGGAATATGTGGAGGAGTTCTTTCTGAAAGAGCCAATTCAGGCTCCCCCGAAACACCTCCTCTTTACTGTACCTAAAAATTGGCAGCCTCCAAGATGCCTCCTGGGGGAGACCACTGTGGATGCCACTGGGGCACATCCAAACAACAACAACAGGGAATACTAGATGGAGGAGTTTCCCACCTACTACATTGAAGAGGATATTCCGAAGGAGCTGGACTCGTAGGAGGCCGTATGCGCAGGAGAACACTTATTGGGCATTGGCAACGAGAATGCTAAGGGGGAACAAGACGAGTCACAGGGACTGGAAGCGATCATGGAGAAGGAAAGAGGGAACACGACAAGCGAGGCCACAAACACCAGATAGGGTAGTGAATTGAAGGAGGATGGCCAGGTGTGGGAGCGTGGCATGACCTTCATGTCACATCCCATATCCACCATACAGGAATCGTGTCGTGTCCAACCACCATTCTTCTACCCTGACCACTTGGATCTGATGTTTGAATTGAGGAGCCAAGTGGTGGACCAAGTCCTTCCATCCGCATAAGAAACGCTTTGATATGTTATACGACACATACTCCAATGCATCAGCATGGCAGAGATGCCTGACATGCCCGAGATGCCCAAGCGGGAATGTAGGAAGGCAATGCTGACATGGCCACCTCAGAGGCCACCGAGTAACTGTTTTCGTTAATGTTGCTGGTTAGAATTTTAGTTTTGGTTAGAGCTATGGCTCTACAACTATTACAGTTTAAAATTGCTTTATTTTCAAGATCTCTAGTTCATCTTCAGACTGGGGGTTGCCATTTGCCTTGGTTTCCTACGGGCAGGACAAATGGCCTCCTACTTTTTGACATGGACAAGATAGGTTGCCAGTTGTTCCGATTTCCGTTCATTTGACGAGACAACTGGCAGACCAAGCATATTTATACATTTTGGCAGCGAATACAATAAGATCCACCTCTCTTTTTTATTTAAAAAATATATATATTTATAATTGATATATATATATATATATATATTACAAAATATTTATAATTTTTTATATTGTAAGTATTTATTATTTCCTCATTTTTTGTTTTAATTAAAATAATAATTCTATTTTTTATTTTAAAATTTATAAATATTCATAAATTTAATATTTATAAATCTTTAGAGTGTAAGTATTTATTATTTCCTCATCTTTTATTTTAATTGTATATTTTAACTAAAATATTAATTCTTATTTTTACTTTTATTTTTTATCTTAAATATTTATAAATCTTCATAAATTTATTTGATGATTAATATTTGTAGTATTTGCATTTATCTTTAGTGTTTTGTTTTAATTTTCAACTTAGCCAATATTTAAATGTAAAAAGTTATTACACTAAATAGCACAGGTAACAATGGATTCGATTTTTGATAAAATTGACGATCACATAAGCGGTTGTTAATGCCAAGATTTAAATTTAATAGGTTATTAGTCCCGAGGAACTATAGCAATCGCTCACTCGTTGACTTTTTTTTCCAAAATGAAATTACTCTATTATATAAAAGGTATATAATCGTTTACATATCACTGTATCCAGTCAATACTGTAAAAACAAGTTCAGATAACTTGACAGGTTAGAATGGAGCTGGGATGGAAGCTGCCAGGCCGAGGATGAAAAGTGCATACTGTCCGATAACAAAAATGCCAAAAGCAGGATCGGAATACTGTTCTCAAGTCATAGCTGTACAGTCAAGAATCCAATGAGATGGATCGAAGTCCACGGCCTGAGATTCCTGCCTCACAATATCACCGGGCTGTGAGCACAAAGGAATGAAATCCCTGAACATACAATAAACTTAGAACTGCTGATCGAGTATGTCAATGAAGAAGACACCTCTCCTATTTGATGGGCAGTCTCCAATGCCAAAACAATCTGATTGTGAAATGAGGAGCTCCTTGTGAACAGAATGGAAACCGAAGCATCAGAATCTTGTTAATCTTCGAAGAGATTGTAGAAGGTAGGCGAGCTCTCCATTCCTTTGTCACTGTGAAAGACAGCTAGTCTGCCCACCTTTTGGCTAAGGGCTCTCTTGGAGAGAGCATCCGCAACAGTATTGTAGGATCTGGGGAGGTGTCTGAAGGTAATGTCTGAGAAAGAGCGAGCCAGTTGTAGTGTTTTCGGTTTCCAGCCCTCAACGTGGATAGAATGAAGCTGACACAATCCATTGATCCAGTCTATGATTACCTTAGAGTCACCTATGACCTGTAAATGATCTAAGGACCAAGAGGAAGCCAGCAGGAGAGTAGTCCACAGGGCAAGTAACTCGGCTTTGGTATTAGTACCCCTGCCACAGCTAAGGGTCCACTTTGTTATCCTCTCCGGGTGAGATTGGAAGGTGCCTCCAGCACCGCAACAGAGCCCAGTGGACTGTGCCGCTCCATCAAAAAAGGCCACCGAGTATCCTGTCGGTAAAATATAAGCGACCTCTTTGTGCAGAGGAACCAAAGCTGGTGGCTGTTTCCAATGGAAGGAAAACTGAACTCTGTGACAGACCGCTGGAATAGAGGGGTTGGCATCCTCAAAGAGCGCCTTGTTTCGCTCGAGCCAAATATGCCAACACACATAAACAACCAGGGTAGGGGGCGCAGTTTGTACAGTAGACCAGGAGAGGAAGCTTTCAGAGAAAGTGGCCCCAGACTAGAGGAAAGGAAGAGAGAAATGATGCAGGGTGTGCATCCAGATTTTTTGTGTAAAGTCACAGTGAGTAAACAGGTGGTCAATGTTCTCCGAATCTCTTCTGCAAAGCACACAAATTCCAGGTCCTTTCCAACCCCTGCGAAGAAGGTTTTCCCAGGTGAGGATTTTGTCATTGAGCCCGAGCCAAAAGAATAATTTAAGTTTTAATGAAAGCTGCCAAGACCACGGCTTATGGTGCCACAGAGGCAGAGTCTCAATCAATCTGTCCGGAAGAAGCACCTCATAAACATTTTTGGCTTCAACAAGCCCTGAACCATCGCCCCCTATCCAGGTGAGGGTGTCCTACGCGGCTGTGAGGGAGAGGCCCGAACGCTTTAAAGCAGCTGTAAAATTGTCTAATTCTGAGGCTACAGGACCACCGAGTGCCAGATCGCTGCTGTGTAGCCAGTGATCAGGGAGAGGAAAGACACCTATCTCTTTTCTTAGTTGTGCCAGTGAAGAAATATTGTATGACAGCAGTAGAGACCGGAGTTGAAGGGACATAATCGAAAGTTCATCTAATCCTAAGAGTTTATCTCTGCCCAGTTTGATTTCAATTCCCGAACCCGGGCTCCATCGTAACCAGTGTAAAATAACCTGTGAGGATGACACCAACCCCTTCCAGAAAGGAGAGGCTCATTGCTGAATAAGATGTGGATTCCAAAGCCAAATGGAGAGGGGTTTGTTTCCAAAGTATTTATCCTTGATGATCCAGTGCCATAAGTTGTCGATGAAAATAGCTCTCCAAAAGGAGCAAGCCATTAAATCCTTATTGAAAATGCAGATATTTTTAAGTCCCCATCCGCCCTCCCTTTTTGGCCTAGAGAGCGTCTGCCAGCTGCAAAGGTGAAGTTGCCTATGCCCAACACGGTCATCCCACAGGAAGTTGAAGGATAATTTGCGGAGAAGAGTAGTGACTTTGGCAGGAATCCATTCCAGAAGCATCCAGTAAACAGCCAGGCTTTGGAGAACCGATTTGACCAGGATGAGACGTCCCCCCAGGGACAGCCATTTGTTGCACCAGAAACCAATTTTCCGTTCAAAGGAAGACACCAGCCAAGTCCAGTCAGTTGCAATGGAGGCTCCCCGTTTAAGGTGGTATCCCAAGTAGCTGAAGCCTATGGATAAGTCCAAGAAAGAGTAGGGGAAGAGATCCTTTAGAGAAAGGAGATCCACCACCGATAGGCCCCAGTGATGTACAGATGACTTCGTGGGATTGATGGACAGCCCCGATGCCATGCAGAAAATCTTAAGAATAGTCGAGAGTGTTGTCCATTCCGAGTCATCCGCTTTGGAAAATAAAAGTATATCGTCCACGAACATAAGATGGACGATCCTGTGAAGGCTAGAAACCTGAATGCCAGAAATACGATGTTCAACCACATTTTTAAGGAGGAGTAGACTCAGTCCTTCCAAAACTAGGATAAAGAGATAGGGTGAAAGAGGGCATCCCTGTCGGAGTTCCCTTTCACATTTGAAAAATCTGGATGCTTCCCCGTTGATCAGAACTGAAAGGTTTGCACTGGATACGCAGGACATTATCCAGTTCGAAAAGTTTATCCCAAAGCCGGCCACAAGGAGGATAAGTCTAAGAAAGTCCCAGTCAACACTGTCGAAGGCCTTTTTGAGATCAATTTTCATGATCATTGCCTTTTGATTTTTGTGGAAAATGCTGTGGATACTCTCATGTGCCACACCAATGGCATCATGGATCCTTCTACCCTTCAGAAAATCGAGCTGATTAGGCGAGATGTTCATTTCAAAGACCGGCTTAATCCTAGTGGAAATGATTTTAGCTATTAGCTTGTAAACTAAATTGCATAAAGATATCGGTCTGTAATCGTTGAAGGAGGAAGGCTGGTCGGACTTAGGAATTAACACCAGGAAAGTGGAGTTGAGACTGGATGAGATTTTACCTGTGGTACGCGCGTCCTCTACCATCAGAAGGAGGTCTGGTCCTACCAGCTCGAAAAAATGGGTGAAGAATTCGACCGACCAACCGTCCGGGCCCGGACTTTTCTCTTTTTTGAGGAGAAATAAAGCAATCTTGAGCTCCGACAGAGTGACTGGATTGAAGAGGACTTCCACTTTAGCTGTAGAAACCCAATTAGTGAATAGACTTGCAATAGAAACTTTGTCCGACATGTGGTTTTCACTGTTGGATTTATAAAATTGTTCAAAGTGTGAGGCCGCTTCCAATTTGAGAGACTTCTGACCGCGAATGATTCCTTTGTTTGCAGGTACAATGGACCAGATGTGCTTCTGATTCTGGTTGAGGTTAGCTATTTTGTGGAAGTATTTAGTGTTGGAGTCACCCCATTTGAGCCAAGTCGCCCGACTTCTGAGCCGCCAACTTTTTTCTACGTCCAGGAGTAATGCTTTCCTTTTCTCCTTCAAGTTAATAAGTGACGTCTCATCCTCCATTGAGAGTGCCGCTGTGGAAGATTTAGTGATGAGGACGGTGATATCGAGCTCCAGTTGGAGCAAAGCAAAAGTCTTGGCTTTACGTTTCTGTTTGGACCAGCTTTTGGAAAGCGATTTTAGGACAAATAGTTTCCAAATCAGTCTGAGCTGAGGGTTTAATTCCTTCTGGAACCGACGGTCGCTCCATACAGAGTGCACCAGAGTAGCGTAATCTGAGCACTCGGCCCAATGCTAGTTATACTTAAATGGAAAGGGCCTGAGATGTGTTATAGGATGCAAGGTGAGAGTGATGGCCGCGTGGTCTGAGAAAAAGGGTAAAATGACTCCAGAAGATGGGGAGACGGTTGATGTAAAGAACAATTCAGAAATAAGGAAGCCGTCGAGGCGTTTGGTGATGGCTTCCGGGCCCCTCCTCCCATTTTGCCAAGTGGGGACGAGGTTGATCGGTAAAACATCAATGAGGTTGTATGAATTAAAGAGATCTCTATATAGATTAAATCCGGCTCCAGATAAGGTAGAAGATCCCCAATGTTCATTCGATGAGAGGGTAATGTTAAGGTCTCCTCCCAGTATAAGATTGGGGAGAGCTAGGATGCTGCTAAGTGCTAGTTGGGACCAGAAAGTAGGTCGATCAAGGCAAGGGCCGTATATATTTAGTAGAGACAGCTCCTGGTTGGACGCGAAACTTCTTCCCGAACATAAAATACCTCCACAGGTTAGGAAGGAAGTTAGGTTATATAACGTTGGATCCCAAGCCACCAGCATACCTCCAGAGTTGCCGATAGAACTTAAAGCAGCCGAGACCCAATGAGGACGGAAATGATGTAGGAAATCTCTGGCAGAATGATCATCAGATAGAGTTTCTTGAAGAAATATAACTTCTGGCATGGTTTGTTGTAGAAGACCTCAGAAGGAGGCAGCCTTGAGGGTGCCCCTGATCCCTCGTATATTCAGAGAGAGAAAAACCATTACTTGGAGCGAGCAATGGCCTTCATTGCTCTAAGGGCCTTTCCGTCAAGTGATTGAGAACTCGAGACTGCATGTTGTGTTTTCGATCCTTCCTTCTCTTTTCTTGCGCTTCTCGTCTGTAGAGGGGATAGCTCGGTCCCCAGACCTCTTGACCAAGCAAAGGATTTTGTTTGAGTAGTAGATTTGGTGAATGTGGACGGGGCCGCTTCATTGGAAGGAACTATGACCTCTTTGCTCGATAAAGAGGAATCTGAGTTGCAATATCTGGCGTAAACATGGCTGTGGAAGTAGTATTCAACGCATTCAAGAGCGATGGATCGTCCTCCAATGGTTGATTGAATCCAGGAAGGAGGGGTGGTTCAGCAAGAGCTGTCAGATGGGGGGAAGGTTCCTCCTGTGTAGTCAGTATAGGGGATGGGGTTGTGGATGCAGGTAAAGGGGGGAAGACTGTACAGTCACTAGGAGGATCTGGGAGTGAAGATCGGGGTTGGTCGACATCGGTATTGTGAGGCACAGGACGGGGAGAAGATACCATCCAGGTGAAGTTATTTACAAAAAGATTTTCAGTGTCAATGAGGGAGTTGAATAATGTGGGACAGAGATGAGTGAACTTGGACAGGGAGTCCGACAGTTCTGTTGAGGGCAGCGTGCGGGGGTCTGTAGGAATCTCAAGGAAATCTAAAGAAGGGTCTGTAGATGTATAGGCTGGAGGGTTAAGAAACAAGTCTTCCGATTCATCTAGGTGAGTATTGAAGTTCTTACCAGGGCAAGTTCGGCGGAGGTGTCCAGTCTCTCGGCAGCGATTGCATCTAAATGGTATTCCAAGGTAGTCCAGTTTCTGCAGGGTCTTCCTTCCACGCCATTCTATCTCAAGAGATTCAGGTAGGCCTGTAGTAATGTCAATCTCTACCAGTATCCTGCCCAAGAGTCTTGTTGTAGTCGGAAGAGAGGGGGTGTCAAGCGAGATAAACTTCCCCAAGGAGTTCCCAATCGCTCTAAAGGCTTCCTCATTCCAAAAATGGAGTGGAAGACCAGGAAGCAGCACCCAAAGGTGTCTTAGCTGAAAGTAATCTGTGTCGGGGTTGAAGGCTAAGCACCAACGTTTTAGCATCAAACTGCTGCCTCCAAAGGTCCAGAAGGTAGATAGAAGCAGCATGGCATCCTCAGGCATTCTGCAGGTAAAACAGAGCCATCCTTTTTTGAGATAAAGAGCTTCCGGACAGTATCCAAGTAACGGTAACCAGTTTAGCTTAATCCAGTCCTCTAAGGGAGGGGAGCTTAGACTTTTGTAGGAGATTCGGCCAACCAGGGAGCAAGTGGACATTTTGCACAGGTTTTCGAGTCCCACTCCATCTCCCAGCACTAGCCGCCTTGTTTTCCTGTTTGCTTTCCAGACCTTTCGTCCATTGGAGGCCACTCGGGGTGAAGAGGAAGTAGTTTGTTGGCTCACAGGTCTGTTAGGTCCGTGTGAAGCAGGAAGGGAACTGTAAACTTCTGGTGTAGCAGTGGAAGGTATGATCGGAGGGGGTTTATTAGACGGTGTGGGGAGGATATTACTAGCAGAAGGTTCCAGAACAGGGATAATAGGATTTGAAATAGAATTGGAGGGAAGATTCGAAGCTCTTTGTACCAAAGAGTCAATGTGGTCCAGTATCCCCTCCTGGTCCCAAAAGAGGTCCTCGGAAGAGGGCGGGGGAAAACTGGGCTGGGTCGCCATATATATCCACTGGGGGCTCACTCGTTGACTTAGTATTAACTTGCCTTTCACTATATATTTTTTCCTATAATCTCTAATGTTTAGGAAACTTAATTTTTATTTTTATTTTATATACTAAAAATATCACATTTTTTGTCATTTTAATGGAAAATAAATTCGAAATCTTATTACAGATTTTACTATTCCCAATGTTTTATTTTTAAATTTTTTATCGTTATATCATAATGGAATTGTTATCTAAAAATTGTTTTTAGATGTTTTATCATTATATCTTATTATATCCTGAGTTTTCTCTGTAACAATGCAATTTTTCAATAAATGATGAGATATGCCATTAAACACTGTTGTTTTTAATTTTTTCAATTGATGAAAAGCCAATCTAATCATTTACACATAGCTAAAGAAAGTAAGGTGAGTGGAAACCCTAACAAAAAAGGTCTAGGATTGTCATAATAAGAGTCATAAGAGTTGTAAGGTTTCAATTAGTAATAACATATCTTTGTAGCATGTTCAATGAGTATGAATGCAGATGCATCATAATGTAATATTGTCATAATTTAGTTTTTCAATTAATTAAGATGATTAAAGAGTTATATATGTTTGAATATCAAAATATATATTTGAATATGAAATTATAGATGTTAACCTTCTTTTCAATTTATAGAACATATGGTGAATTAATTGGAAAGTATTATCAATTTTTTAATTTAAAAAAAAAATTAAAATAAAGTTAATAAAAATATTCAATATAAAGTTAAAGTTTCTATTATTTAGTTTTAATTTACTTTTGTATTATTCAATTTTATTCTTTTGCATTTATGTGATCACTCTTATTATGCAATGACCAAAAGATGAATTCAACCTTTCAAACAATATTTTTTTTTTTACATAGATTTAACTAATTACCTACATAAATTGGTTGGATGCTATATATTCATCTTATCTCCCTCACTAACTAGTGCTACATGGCAACTTACCTCATTACTTGGCAGAGACTACATTTCATGCAACACTTATTACAATAAACAACGCATATAACAATGGATTTGTTTTTTATCAAATTGATTAAATATTCAACTACTTAAATATAATTGTAGAACGATTTCACATAAGGAATTGTTAATGTTCTTAATTATTATATAAGTAAAGAATTAAGAAAACAATTGAGCTATAAATGCACTATTTTATATAGGTTGTTGTTAGAGTTATTAGATGGAAGAAATAATACAAAGGTTAATTTAACGAGAAACACACTATACCAACAATACATTAATACATTGTAAAATAAAAAATGAGAAAGCTATTATTACTTTCTAAATGTTAACTTTTTCATAATCTTATTAAGATTAATCAATTTCAAAGTTACAACGATAAATAAAAAATTAATAAGATTAATCGATTCCATGATTTCAAGGTTACAATGATAATAATAGTTTAAACAATGACTCTGGTATCCTTTTTATACCCATTTGAAATCAAGGGAATACTTATATTTCTTTAAATAAAGCTCAAATTTATAATATCAATATGATACCAAAATCATTTGAACAAGGTCTTATATGAATTAACCACTCCACGAATACCTATGTTTCTTTAAATAGAGCTCAAATTTATAATATCAATATGATACCCATATCATTTGAACGAGGCTTTATATGAATTAACCACTCCTCCTTTTATATATACTTTATATCCTTTTACTTAAATTTAGATATTAAATTAACCTTTTTATACCCATTTGAAACCAAGGGAATATCTATGTTTCTTTAAATGGAGCTCCAATTTATAATATCAATATGATATCCAAATCATTTAAACGTGGCCTTATATGAATTAACCACTTCTCCTTTTATATATACTTCATCTCCTTTTATTTAAATTTAGATATTACCATTAACTTTTAATCATTATAGTTTGATGATTCAATGGATTTTATTTGTTTTTTTTTCATTTCTTAATATCATAAATATATATTCTAATATTCATTTTAAATTAAATATTCTTACATCAATTTTATGATGATTATGGTGGTGATTAACGTCTATTGAGATCAATTGGTTTATCAGACATTAAAAAGTTAGGCGATTACTTTGATTTTTTTAAAATTGTAATTCTATGCTCAAAACGTATAATTGAGAGAAATATTCCAAGATCACCATAGTTTTCATAACTTAGCAGGTTAGGAAGGTCTATATTGTAGGAAATATTTTTAAATTGGGATCTTTCACATCCCCACAAAGTGCCTTGAGATTGTGCACCTCTTGAGGTCATGCAACACCGTAACACTTCACACTTGGTTTCTTGGCAACACCAAGGTTACTTTGTTTAGTCTACGCTTCTTAACCTAGAGAATATCAATACTTCATTCTAGGCTAGTGACTTGTCACACTCCTAATCTAGGGAAACTATTGTATACTTAGACATTCATTAACTTCTTTAACACTTAGTCATTTTTAAGCATACATCCAAGAACATGAGAGTCCAAGAGAACAATAATTTCTTATGTAGATGTAGATGAAAGTTAAGCTATCTTTAAGAACTTGAGATTTTATTTGAGAGATTATGATATAGGTTTTTGGTAGATATTGGAGTGAAAAATACAATAAGGTAGATGGAGGTGGTATTGACTTTCTATGGAGGAGCTAGATCTGTAGAGTGACATGGCCATAGAATGCGTCAATTATACTTGCTTTATTAGTATGAAATTGGAATAAGGAAAATGATGTGATTAAGGAAAAATTGGAATAAGATATTGATGTGGAACAAAGTCCAAAAGAGAAGTTGGTAGGGACCAAAAAGGTTGTGCTATGTAGGGTATGAAACAAATATATGTGTGCTATACAAAAATAGAGGAAGAATTGGTGGATCATTTGTTTATTAAATGTTATTTTGCAAAGTTGTTTTGGAAAGAGGTATTTGAGTTTTTAAATGTTTTTAGTGGTGTTTGGAAATCAAACTCTCTAGAGAAATGTATGAGTTAGTGGGTGAGAGACAATTAAATTAAATTTTTTATTGACCTTCTTAACTATATGTTGTGAGAAATTAAGCTCCAATGAAATCAAATTTTATTAATAATTTGGAGTTCATGGCTCACAAAATTAAAGTGCATTTCAAGGAAATTGAGAGAAATTTGGTTCCTAAAGTTATTACAACCAGCTACGTCAGCTACGTTTATGGCACAAGACAGGGTCGCATGGGAGTGGTACTATTTTTCACTAAAGAGCATTATTATTGTCTTAAACTTGGTATGGGGATTGGAACAAACTCCAAGGAAGAATTCATAGCGCTCCGGTAGTCTAGCGTATCTACATAAGATGCTAAGATGATATTGAGTGAGTTAGATGAAGGCATAATGTTCTCCACAAATCTTAAGGCCGGGTAGCTCTTCCGAAGACTCAAGAACAACTATTTGAATCAGGATTTTCTTTCGTTCCAATTTTGAGGTCAAGTATGTCCTATGTTCTTTGCTGAGATTTTGAATTTTTTTTGTTATTTTAATTTATATGGTGAGTTTGACTGGAATAGTTTTCTTTTAATGGGTAATTTGGGCTATTTAGTAAAGTGAAATTGAAATGGGTATAAATATTAAAAGTAAATATTGATAAATTAAAAAAAATTGGTACAAATATTTATAAATTAAAAAATATGTAAAAGAATTAAAATTTTAAGAATGGTTAAACATAGTGTGGGATTTTTTTAATATTTTGTGGTTGTGAAAATCTCTAGAAGAGCAAGATCTTTTGTTTCCCTAATAAACCTAACACAGTAAAAAAAAACATTTGGAAGAAAGAGATAAGGTGGTTGTAGAGGCCATCCAAAGAGATCCCACTGTTTTTACTCACACTCAATCACAAGAAATGGTGGAAAATTACATACATAAGCCATGTTTTACTTCCTACACGGTTGCAGACGCAGACAGTCAAAAAGTAACATTTTAAAAGTGTTATCATCGAATAAAATTCACTAATGCTTCCCTAGTTGTGCACCCAATTGTTTAGCTTATCCTCTTTTTAAATTTTCTCTTGAAACCACTGATTCTCTGCCACATTTCTATGAATTTCCATATTATGAACACATAACTACCATTACGAGAGCCCATTGTGTTTTTTTGAGCAACGAGATAATTCATTGTTTCTCTCTAAAGTAGGATCTGTCCATCTGCGCAAGACATTTTATAGATCCACGTTTT
>JASDQU010500667.1:86998-98350 GCA_032191745.1 Picea mariana | reverse complement strand
TTTTGCTTTGATCTTCAATATGTACCAACATAATCAACTATACACCTCATATATGTGCCAACTCATCAACTACTTGTCTCAACCATATACCCAACTTGTACCTCAACCAAAATCCCTCATCAATTTCATCATCCAAATATGATTTGTAACTCTGTAATATACTTGGTGTATATGATCACATACCTGCAAACCTTCCTTAACTTTAAAAACAAGATACCAGCATTTTCATTAAACGTTTATTTAGTCTCACAAGACTAGTTTTGGATTAGTCAACAACCCTAACTTGAAATAATCATAACTTTGTACCTATAATGAATAAAGATCAGAAAATGATACACAATGTTCTTCAGTGTGTTTTATACAATTCCTCCAGGTTTCACTACTTGGAACCTCTCAGAAAAGGAGTTATGGAAAAAATGGCACACCTTGTTGAATTCTGGCTTATTCTAGAGAGCGACATTGTAGACCGTGCCCCGCATGGAATATTTTTTGAATGGATTTGAAAATGTTACAAAGAATATTACAGATAGTAATCTAACCAACACATTTTGTATTACTGAATTTGGATATGTTAGGAAGAAGTTATGATTATTTTACCCGAAACACATGTTTTTCACTAGTTTCAGGACTAGCCACAAACCCTATTTTCCACGGAGTGTAAATCCAAAAATACAACAACCCAAAAGATGAATTTTTTACCATAGATACTTGGATATGTTTCCTCAATGTCATAGAAATTTCACAGTCTGAATCGTTATAGAAAAAAAATTATTTCGAAAATTGTGAGATGACCTGAAAAAAACATACCTTAGAAAGCATCATCGAAAGAATTTATCCTTCCTTGAATTACGACCTTCTTTTCTTCACTTTCCTCAGAAATTAGGATTATATATCCTTTTATTACCTCAGAAACCTATAGGTATTCAATATTCTCAAGTGTGTTTTAAATGAGAGATCATTGCCTCTTATTTATACTCTCCAGGTAGCTTCCTTAAAAACATCTTCTAGGTCACTTTGCTCACTTTCCTTATTTTAGGGTTAACCCACTTCTAATTTCTCCATTAAATTTATTATTGAATTAATTTATTTTGTATTCACTTTGAATTATATTACACGCATCACTTCACTTTATTATTTACCTTTTAAAATCTCTTAAACCGCTTTGACTACTTTGACCTTTTGGGGCTTCTAGATGACATATGAGGATCCTCCAAGTTCGTAAGGCCATAACTCTCAAACCGTGAGGAGTTATGTGACATTCCACATACCAATAGAAATGGAATGACATGTACTATCAATATAGAATAGTATTACCTGAAAATATATCAAAACTCATACATTTATCCATCAAACAAACTTGGGTCAATTACCCAAACCCGGGTTCTCCAACTTCTCATGGCCATAACTCTCTAACCGTGAGGAGTTATGTGACATTCCACATACCAATAAAAATGGCATGACAAGAAATATCCATATAGGATAGTTTCAATGGAAAATTCACTAGCGTTCATCTCATTATTCCTTAAATAAGCATGGGTTCGCTAACCATACTTCTAGGATAACTCAATCTGCAAAGCATCTTCCCGTGAGGGCTTTCACCATAAGGGGACCACTTTGGAGTTCATTATTTTCTACTTATTATAAACCATGACAATACAATAACGATTCATATTTACATCAAACAATATTGGGTCCATTACCCAACCTTTTGGGGCTTCTAGATGACATATGAGGGTCCTCCAACTTCGTAAGGCCATAACTCTCAAACCGTGAGGAGTTATGTGACGTTTCACATACCACCATAAATGGAATGACATTTATTATCCATATAGAATAGTATTACCTGAAAATATATCAAAACTCATATCGTTATCCATCAAACAAACTTGGGTCCATTAGCCAAACCTGGGTTCTCCAACTTCTCATGGTCGTAACTCTCTAACTGTGAGGAGTTATGTGACGTTACACATACCACCAGAAATGGAATGACAAGTAATATACATCTAGGATAGTTTCACTGACAAATTCGCTAGCTTTCATCTCATTATTACACAAATAATCATGGGTTCTCTAACCATACTTCTAGGATAACTTAATCCGCAAAGCGTCTTCCCGTGAGGGCTTTCACCATAAGGGGACCACTTTGGAGTTCATCCATTTCTACTTATTATCAACCATGACAAGACAATAATGAGTCATATTTACATCAAACAATATTGGGTCCATTACCCAACCTTTGTGCTACGGGGCTTTCTTCAAGGGTTGACATCAATGACAACCAACCTTAATCAACACTTAGAAATTTTGTTAACACTCTTAACACTTAGTCATTTTAGCATACAATGGAAAAACATGTGAAACACAAAAAACACAAATATAGTGTGGGTGGCACCAGAAATGCCTAACACTTAACTTGGTTTATTATATTGTGAAGCATATTACAATACAATCCAATCCAATACAATACAGAGAGGGTGGTACTATCCTAGTTACAAAGATGGAAAGAGTCTCACGACTTGCCCCATACTACATAACTAACCAAAGTTATCATATTCATCCCACCAAGACTCCATGTTGCACCATATTTTTGTATCCTGTGGCACACCCCAGTTTTGTGCCTACTTTAGACCGAACCTTTCCTTTTGTCACATAACTTTATGTCTCATGCCTTTCTGACATTTTTTTTGGTCCATCTTCCTTGCATTCTTATATGGAATCCAATCGTCTCTTCTATAAACCATCGTGTCCTTTCAAGTGTCACGTCCAAGTCTTCCTAAAGACCATGTGCTCTATGGGTGTTGGGGGAGGATATGGGTGTTGAGGGAGGACTTGTACTTCTCATACTATGAAAATTCATGTAAGAGATAGACAAGAGAAACTTTGCAAGTTACCATGAGATTCAATCCTTGTAAAATGGCCCATGAAGGAGAAAGTGTTTTCATGCAAGGGGATCACATTTTTAGAAATATTTATTAAATTGAGGCAGGCAATCCTTTTCCCTTTACTTGGTATCCCTTAGCTATAAAATAAATAAGATATACATAAATGAAGTTTTATATTAAAATAATAATAAATAAGATAGTCTTTAGCTTGATTAATATTTAAAGTCCAAACCACTCTTTATTTGACATCTTTGAGGACATCATGATCACATTGATAGTTTTACCCAAAAATAAAGGAGGTAAGGCTAATAAAAGAAATAAAAATTAAGGGGTTATTTCTTGCCTTACTAATACATAGAATGTTTTTTAGATAAATAACGTGATAAAGAAAATAAATCCTAATACAAGAAATAAAAACATTCAATTATACCATACTCCTTTAATATGGATCTATAGGTCATAGTAAAATTGAAATAAACTATCATTTGGCGCCATCCATTACCAAACAATTTCTCTACTCATTAAATGTAATAATCCTCTCCAATAAATGGTTTTTTTTATTTTGTTGGCTCCTCCATAGGTCTCAGTATTTTTCTTCTCTAAGGATTGCATAAACCAATGATGGACATTTTCGTTGATTTTATATACAACTCTTGTGTTCAACCTTGGAAAAAAACCATACTTTGTTGTATTTTATGTATCACCATACTTTGTTGTATTTTATTTACTTTATGTATTTTCATAGATTCTTTTATTTTATGTATGGAAAAGGATTGGAAGTATGGCTTACAAATTGGAGTGTCATTTATCTTCATGTGTCACTACAAGAAGAACACCTTCTTGTGGAGGATTTTATTGAACCTCCCCGAAAAAATTATCCCTTAGTTGTTTATAGTGGTGGTTGTTAGCGGACGTGGGTCATCGGAGGTTTTTGCGGAGTTTTTTTTTCGGTGCACCTTTCATTACTATATGCATTGGTGCACATCTAAAAATACTGCATTGGTGCTAAATGATCAAACACACAGTTATTGTTCATAGCGGAGGTTGTTAGTGGACATGAGTGGTCAAAAAATTTTGTGAAGGTTTTTTTCGGTGCTCCTGTTAGTACTATATGCTCCGCTGCACATCGAAAAATAATGCACCAATGATGAAATGATCAAATGCACCATTAGTATTCATAGAGGAGGCTTTTAGTGAATGTGAGCGGTTGAAAGATTTTTGCAAACAATTTTTTTAGGTGTGCCAATGCAATACATTCACCCAGACACTCAAAACAAACATAACTCACTTTAGCGTAGATATTCAAATGCACCATCATAAGTTATAAAAAAATAACTAGCACCGATCAAAGCGCACCGGTACCATTGAATCTCACGTAGTGATGTTTGAAAAATGTCCAATGTTGCATCGTGGTAAGGGTAAATAAAAATAAATTACCAGACCGATTTTCATTGTGACACCTCATTGAGTGCTTAAAATCTCTCAAGCAAGCACTGATGCTTACTCTATTTTCATGGATGCCCTATCATCAGTGCTTCTTAGTGATTTGGATACCTCCACTAGTCGATATTCCACACATTTCCATTTTTTGGAAATTACCACAAATTTTCATTTCCTTTCAATGGAGAAACCATGCCTCCTCAGGACATAAGAGTCTGAGTAATTTGTTTATTACTTTCCTATTTCCATTTTCACAAGTTTAAAATTTCAATGTAGGTTCAAAGTTGGAAGTTTTTTCAATTTTTTTCTTTCTACATGCGGTGTGCCATTTCGATTTGGCTCATCCTAGTGCAATGCATCATGTGCTAGCTTAACAATAAGCATTGCCTCCAATGTGTCCAATTTTTAACTTAATAGTAAGCACCACCTCTGGTGCTTCATCATAAACAACATGCATCTAGTGTCTTATATAAGACAACGCTCGGTTAATAATGTGGTAGTGTTTTTCTAATTTCAATGCACTAGTGCATTCCATTTAACCAAGTGCACCGTTAAAAAATGACACAAGAAATATAACTAAGCATTTCAACTAGTTTTAAAAAATGCACTGTTGCAACCAACATCTTCACATTGGAACAAATATCAACCAATTTGGCATTGTGAGGTGCTTCCTTTGATGCCCTGTTGTCGGCTCTTTATTATTCACAACACCCCATTAAACAAAACGATGTTGTTGCAATAACATAGTCTCCCCATTTTGTTACTAGTAACAAAACACGCCACTTAATTTACAATGAATCAATATAATGGAGCGGTGCCCATAGTGATAGAAACCACACTGATACATTATACTATACGATGCACCAATAAACATAAAGATGGTGTTATGGAAACTATAGCTCACATGTATTGTCCATAAGAGAAGTTGCACCACTGTGTACAGATTTCATAAAAGTGGTTCCATGGTGCATTTATGTTAACCAAATGCACCATTGCACTATGTTATTTCGGTGGACTCCCTGTAACCACTGCTCTCGATAATAGAACACACCATTAGAAAAAATTTTGGTGCTCCAATATCATGGTATAACTGGTGTGTCTATATTGACACATCACACCATGTAAGTTCATATACAACAATTTCACACGTCGGTGTGGCTAGATTAAAAAAATGCATCAGTTATGTAAAGAGCACGACACCTAGCTGAATTTTCACAAAATTTCAGCACAATGCGTCTTATGGTAAGCACTGCTAAGATTCTAGGAAGTGCACCAATTGATATAAACACATCGATGTATTCTATTAATCAAACACACCACAAATTTTTTGAAAAAAAAAATCCTCCATGGTGCGTAAAATCAATAAAACACATCGGTTATGTGTACTACAACACAATGAACAAAATACATAATAATTTGTCATCTTGTTTCATTTTTTGTGATGCCCCGTCAATGGTGTGTTATAATAAAAACGCATCGGTATCAACACATACAAAGTTGAAATGGAGTGTCAGTGCATTACTTTAAATGAAACGCACAAAGGCGGTTAAGTAAGTTGTATGGGGAAAAATAGTCTAAAAATTATCATTCTAGTGCATCTTATAGAACACGATCGTTAACAGTGTGTCACGAAAAGACAACACACTGGTTAAAAGAGTTTGGTTCTCAAACTAACATAGAGAGTCATTTTTTTAATATAACCAACTGCACTGTATGGTTTAACACTAACCCTTAATAGGTGCGCTATATATCACAATGCACCACTATAGATATCGGTTCTTGAATAACAATGATGCACCAGTGCATTATGTTTAACACATCTTTTTTTGATGTCTTATATATGATAAGGAGCATCGGATGCAGTGCATATGTGTTTATTGTGTTTAACACATCTGTGTTTGGTGCCTTATATCTGATAAGGAGCATCGGATGTTCAATTTGATCATGAAAAAAGGATCGAAATTGTATTCTCTAATTATAGACCCAAATATCCTCCTTATTGATTGTAAAATTGAGATCTCATTCGATAATTGTCTCATCATGCCTTAAACATTGTAAACCAAATAGACAAGACAAAAAAACCTCTCTACCCCCATATGGACCATATAAATTAAGCATATAAAACCTTCAGTTCAACTCCAAAATGAAGATCTTGGTAACAATACCTTAAGGAATGGAAAAACAATTGATAAATTTACAAAATCTTGTGAGTAAGCCATTTTAATTACCAACAAATTCAACCCCCCCAAAACCCCATCTTGGAAGTAACTCATCCAACTCTGGGATTAGTGACTCCCAAGTTCCCATAGTTTCTTGGATCAACACAATTGTCAGACTGTCTAATTAATTAACAGGATGAAGGGATAGTTTCTGGGCCCTTCCCCCTAGGCATTAAATGTTGAATAACATAATTTTCATGGGTTCCCTGAGGAAGAACCCCTAAAATAAGGCGTTTTTGGCCTTGAAATACTTCTCTATACACCCTCTCTTGGGCATGCTTGAGGGAAAACTTGTGACTTTCTATCTCGATCCCTAACTCTTCTAGATGGTCACATTCTAAACCTCCAACAACAGAAAGCTCTCGTGGGGGAGCCCTTGGTCTAAGAAGGTAAGGGTCCCTACTCAAAGAGCAGGACAAGGATATAGAGGAGGAATCCTAACAAAGGAAATTATCTTGAATAGAGTATATATCCAAGTATTCTCCCAAGTCCATAGAAAAGGAACTACCCAATATACACAAAGGAAGGTTCGAAGGAGTAGTCTCCCCGTAAATAGACTAATTTCACTGTGATTTTTTCTCAAAATCGTATCCAAGTGCAGAGAGAAGAGAAACAAGAGGAGGGAGAGAGGAGGGTTTTAAATTGCCTTCACCATCATCCATGGGGAGCTCTTAGTCCATAACATCTCAAGCTTTCTCCATTGTGATGAAGAAAATCCAAGGCCCTTGTTGAGAAAGTACAGAAGCTAAATACAGACATTCATAGCCTCTGTACCTTATTTTAAATGGATAAATACATCACCACTTTTGAAAGAATTGGATCCAATGACATGATTTGTAGGAGATCTCCCAGGAATCTACTACCAACCACCATCCTACATGACATTGACACATGAGCTAATAATAACCTCCTCCATTCTAATCGAGGAAACAATACCCTTTGAAACCTCCTCCGCGAGAGGTTTACCATGAAATTTTTTCTAAAAATCAAGTTGGAAATTAGTGAGGATATTCCCAACACCATGACATCAAGCACATCTAAATTGAATGTTTAGATAGTCTAAAACTTCAGTGTATTTTTTGTCCCCCCAAACCATATTGCTTGATTCGAAAACACCTTGACTAGGGTCCATCTCCACTAAAATTTGTGCCATGGATTTATGCATAATGGATTTGTAGTTGATGTGAGAAGTGATGAAAAATTCTAGAGACTCTCTTATTGCCTTTAAACCCTCATCGAACCAAAATTCCAATGGAAAATTATGCAACTTAATCCAAGTTGGGAATCTAGACAAAACCTCTTCCTTTGCATCAAAAAGAGAATTCCATGGTTTTGCACACAAAATATGATGATCCAAGTACCATCTCACAACCAGGATTTTCATGGAATCATCTTTTTTTCGAAAAACAAAACCAATCCACCCCCATGACAACAAGTGAAAAATGGGGGAATAAACCAAAACTGACTTCCAATAAACATCCATCCACACCGAAAGAGAAAAAGAAGAGATTCTAGGGACACTTAACTTACGAATGAGCTCTTAGCCCTCAATCTCTTCAATTTTCTTCACTTTAATATCCCACCCCACAACCAACTCAACATTATTTCCATGGGATCGAACCACATGCCTACACTTTCATTTAACACCCTCCACCTTTATGAATATGCCACCCTAGACTTCACCAAGGGAAAGGTTCTTGCCAATAAACCCAGATTCAACCATTAAAACCTCATCAACCACTTATTAATCCTGTGATATATGTCGATGTTGTACAAGAGAATAAATAGAAGGGTTCAAAATACCTTCAAAAGAGCATTCAGGACAATGAAAAATCTCATTTTGAGATGGAGTAAAGGAAATAACTCCCTCCCTATGGCTAGAAACCAAAAACATATAAGTGGATATAGATCTATCCAGGTCCAGGTCAGAGATTTGATGCATATTAAAGGCACCAAAATCCCTGGCATGTGCCTCCCCTTCAGCATTGAATGGAGCTCGATACATGAATTGATCGGATGACATAAATATGTGTACCGGTGTGTATAGTACTGAAAGTTGCACCAAAAAAAAAAAAAACCTACAACCTCCCACCTCTACTAACAACCTCTACTATAAATAGCCAAGAGATGATTTTTTTGGGGAGGTTCCACAAAAAAATCCACAAGAAGGTGTTCTCCTTGTAGTGGCACGTGAAGATGAAGGCAACTCCAATTTGTAAGGCATGCTTCCAATCATTTTCCTTACATAAAATACAACAAAGTATGATGATACATAAAATGCATAAAATACAACAAATTATGGTGATATATATAATACAACAAAGTATGGTGATACATAAAATACAACAAGGAAGAACATTAGAAAAAAAATCATACTGTGTCTAGGTGGCAGTAGCCACACCTGCATCCACGACAATGACCACATCAACACTATATTGGGATGTGTTACGACATATTGATTCCACGTTAGATGGCATGTGGAGTCGGGCACCACATGGGTGTCATGTGGCAGTGTGGTGGACTTTGACTTAGATGGCCTAAAACTTTGGAAGGTCATAACTTTTGATCCAGAGCTCAGTTTTGAGTATGTGATAGTCATTGGAAATCTCTCAATGAGAAGAATCAAAATATGAAACCTATTTGGAGAAAAGAACATTGTTAAAAAAGAAGAATTTTTGACACCCCGCCATCCTAAGAGGTTGGGGGGTTGGGTGTGCTACATGAGCCCATGCCTTGATTTTTCATTTTGGTATAATATTTGTATTCTTTGTAATCTTACTTTCTTTTGACTTTTAGTTATTTCCTAAAGCAATGCTTATGTTTTTGGGGAATCAAATCCACACGACATAATTTCCTAAATCTTATTATTAGCATCAATCATGATTGGTCTCTTGGAAATGGTGATGGGTTAAACGAACATCATTAAAAAAATGAAATTCATGGGTAATGACAATGTTTCTTTTAAGTGTTGTTGCTTTAAAAAAATGAAAAATGAATTAAAATGTTGATGATCATCTAAAGATCATTATTTTTAAAAAAATGTTGAATGGAAATGGTGGTAATCCTAAATGAATCATCACCATTTATGCATTGAAAGGAAACAACTAATAACTCACTAAATTGGTAAATATACTACAATCAATGATTAATAATATATTTTCTAATCATCAATTGTCTACCCTGGTTTGCTAATAAATTTAATCATGTTATAAAGGACTTGAATTATACTACCATTAGTCATTTAGCCAAAAATAATAGTTAATTTATAATTTATATGTTTAATTGTCTTTTTCAATCAAAAATTTCTTAAATTGTACTAGTGATAAAATCCATCATAAATCCTAATGTCATGAAATTTAATAAGAGTAAAAGAAGAAACCATTACAAATTGGAATAATGTGAGATCTACTAAGGGTAAGCTATGTAAAACCCTATTACAAATTGGAATAATGTGAGATCTACTAAGGGTAAGCTATGTAAAACCCTTTGGGTGACTAGATCTAAGGGCCATGATCACAAGGCTCTAATACCAATGAATATCAACACAACTAATAATACCAATGAATATCAACACAACTAATAATAGAAAACAACTCGTCAACCATTAAAAAATTAAAAACAAGTATGCATATATGATTTATGTAAACTTAATCATATTATTATATATAAGATTACAATTTTGAGGGAAAGTGATGAAATTTTACCAAGTCTCCATTAAAGTACAATAATAATGAATGTAAGGGAGAATCATCGACATTTGAATGGTGTTTGTTATGGATGTATTCCTAGTTGTAAATAAAGTTACCACTTTACCATCAAAATTGCCACCCAAATGGAAAAAAGTTTTAAGAAACGAGAAATTTGAAAATGAGTTATTTTTATGGAAAATTGGATTATAATTCGGGTGGTGTTTTTTCTAAAATCTTCTAATAATAAAGTCAATCATAGTTTGTTTTCTATAAAATTTATTCTTAATCATTCAATAGAGTTTTTTTATTAAAAGAATGAATATCAATCAAAATCAATATTTTTTAATCATTCAATAGAGTTTTTTTGTTAAAAGAATGAATATCAATCAAAATCAATATTTTTTAAGATCCTTCCATTGAAATATATAGTTAATTGTTAATATTCTTGATCATGTATCTTAAACCATTAAATATGTTAAATTATTAATTATCTTGAGTATTTGGTATTCTCATTCAAATCAGACACAAAATCAATATAAATATAGTTAATATGTAAAACTAAGAAATATTTGTGTTATTCATAATTGATTCAAGTATAAAAGCATTTCCACCCGACCAAAGGTACCATGTGACTCCATCTACATGTTGGGAACTCAATATATGGAGATATTGTACAAGATCGTCGAAATGGCATAGTAAATAAATCCCCTTAGCCTTTTTTTAAAAAACTTGATAGAGGGAGTTGATACTATAATTTGAACTTACACTTTCACCTCAACTTCAATGATTTTCAAGTGTGACCCTTCATGCATAGATATTTTATTCACATGAAACCATGCTCACACAAAATTCCATGCTGCAACCTCTCTACCATTAGACAAGAATTTTAAAAAACCTTGACATTGGTCCTAAAGCTAAAGGAGCATTATTTGCCTAAAGAAGCGCAAATTTAACGTGCTTCCCTTCCCTAGAAGTCTTGATGTAATAGAGAATCAAGAAAAAAAGTCTTTGAAATACATGTATTCATATGAGGGTGCTTAGTGGGTGATGGGTGATGTTACCACGGTCACGAAAATGGAGTGGCTGGGATAGTTAGCAAGTTCATCAAAATATGTTTCATCG
>JASDQU010500667.1:67954-86898 GCA_032191745.1 Picea mariana | reverse complement strand
TGTCTTACATGTGAATGGTAGTGGTTATGAGATCCTCTCCGGCCAACGATTTGACTGGTAAAGTATACAAAAGTATACATACCCTACCCTCCTTTGGATTTGAACTTGTGACCTCTTCAGATCAAACACATGTTCTTAACCATTAGGCCCACTCAGACTATTTTATGGTGAAACTAAAAAAAATTACTGAATGTATTTTTCAGATACATGATTTTTTCATTTCCTAATGTAATATTATTTCCCTCATTTTGGGCTTGTATACAACACGATGCATCAATGGTCACATTCTTTTATAGTGTGATATGAGTGTGTCAAGGATAATGGAGGCTATGATGTTTGTATGGTGTTTGTGTTTGTAAGGTGTGTGGCCTTCTATACATCATGTTAAGTCTATAGTGGTGTGACATTTGTAGGTACACATTCATTCTGGTTGGTGTTGGGTGTGAATTTTTCCTGTCATAGTGGTGATCTATACATTGGCTTCGTATTAATGTATTTTATGTTGGACACACTAACTACACTNACTTCCCCTTCACAAAACTCTTTAGTTAGAAATCACCATTTTACTCTTTACTTATTGTTTTCATTTATAATCAGTTAAATGTGGACATGCATCAACAACATATATCATCAACAATTCATCACCATAAGGAACACAAAGAATACAAGATGTATGTACAATTTTATTTTTATTACGGACTACAATCCTTGGGTTATCAGCAACAACTGAATAGAATAAAACTCCACAAGAGCAACAACTCTATAATGCAAGACTCAGCTCACACAACTCAACACCAACTAAGAAGAGGAATCAATCCTCAACATATACCAATATGTCAACATGTACGCGACCTATCAGTAATGCAGCACACATATGTACGTGCCCTATCAGTAGTATAGCTCGCGTATGTACGCGGCCTGTCTGTACTAAAACCTGTGTGTGCCTTCTGAACAACTAGGGTTTTCTCTCCATGAAAACTCAGATCCTCTGCAGTCCTCAGTCACATCCACTTATGTCATTCACTGTCTGATTTGAACCAGAACCAATCACAACACATCCAAAATCTCCAACAACTTACTGATGCTTCTCAACCATACAATATGAATGCTACTCAATCATGTATAAGCAACCAGTATACTATAGCAATTATATCAGTACTAAATCATAAGAATGATTCTCACTCCATCAATCAACACAAACCAAATCAAAACATCCATACCAAGAATTCCTTAAGCATTCACCATACAACAAGCAAGAGTATCCATCAAGACAACAATGTAACCATACCAGAGTTTCTATGGCAAATCTAGGCCCATAAAATGCAGATCTGGAACCTGCTTTAGTCTTCAAAAGCTTGGCACCAACTCACACATAAGTCTTCATGACTTTATCCACTTTATGCGTTATGTCCTCATTTAGCCCGCGTATGTACGCGCTCTGTCTCACTGCAACCCACGTATAACTTAGAAACTAGGGTTTCTTAACTTCTGAAACTTTTGTCGTCATGATCTCAGACTTGCCGAAAATTTGATGCATCCATGAGATCCTCCATATCATCTCTCTCTCAGAATGGATCTTCAATACATGCTCAAGAGATGTAATTCACAAGAGACCCTTGCCTCTTATTTATACTCTCCAAGTAGCTTCCTTAGAGGCATCTTCTAGGTCACTTGGCCCACATAGCCACTTTGTCCACATGGTCAGTTATGTTCAACTTTGACCAATTTTCCACTTGTCTATGTATCCAATAGCCCCTTGACCACTTAACCCTATTTCCTCATTTTAGGGATAACTTTCTCAAAACTAATTTCCATAAATAGAAATTTCTCCATTTATTTTATTATTTAAATATTCCTCCTTGACTTTGTCACTTCACTTTATCATTTAAATAATCCTCCTTGACTTTGTCACTTTGCTTTATCATTTAAATAATTCTCTTTGACTTTGTCACTTTACTTTATCATTTAAATAATGATTTCTTCTTTTCAAGCATTTTGACTTCTTTGACCTTTGGGGGCTTCAAGCCAACATATGAGGGTCCTTCATCTTTGTAGGGCCATAACTCTCAAACCATGAGGAGTTATGTGACATTCCACATACCACCAGAAATAGCATGACAAGAACTATCCATCTAGGATAGTTTCACTAACAAATTGATTGATCTTCATCTCATTATTCCACATATAAGCATGGGTTCTCTAACCATACTTCTAGGATAACTCAATCGCAAAGAGTTTTCCTGTGAGGGATTTCACCATAAGGGGACCACTTTGGAGTTCATCCATTTGTACTCCTCATCAACCATGATAAGACAATAATGACTCATCTTTACATCAAACCAACTATGCATCATATATCAAAGAAACCACATCGATCCATCTTAATCTATGCATCACATATCATTGACAACTCATTGATCCATCTTCATTTATGCATCACATATCAATGACAACTCATTGATCCATATTCATCTATGCATGAGATCATATGACTATAATTCCACTTGGAATATATTCATTCACATCAAGGACAATACATATTACATTAGTATGCTATGACAAGACATTGTTCCTTTGACATCAATCAATCAATGAATCTTTTGGCATCAATCAATCCCTTGACATCAATCCTTTGACATAAATCAATCAAAACTTTGGCATCAATGAAAACATGATCCAACAATATCCCCCTTTGGCATTGATGGGAATACCAACATTGATGTCAACACCAATCATTGATGTCAACATGTAGACAAATAATTTTTCTACATCAATAACATCAATGTGACTATATCTCCCCCTTTGACATCAATGGCAAAGGGTAGTTCTCTCCTTGGGGATTCTCCCCCTGCCTGAACTCTCCTTGGGGAAGCTCCCCCTATCTAAATAATCTCTTCCCTTTGAACTAGGGATATCATTATGATGTAATGTTGAAGATATATCGCTCATGCTCCCCCTGTGACCAATTCTCCCCCTGGAACCATGCCTCTATGCTTTACATCTGGTAAATCTCTCCTCCTGGAATCATAGAAGGAAGAATGACTCCCCCTATGGATATGTCTCCCCCTATCTTCTCTGCAAGATGAATAATATGGTACCAATGCAATCTGCTACTGCTGCAAATGCTATTGCTCAACTAGAACATCCAATTATTTTCTCTTCTAATGATGATCCTTGGACCTGTCTATGCATCAATCATCCAAATTTGTTCCATAGCATACATTTAATTGTATGTCAATCATACATATTGTCTCATGTCTCACCAATGATACAAAAGACATGTCAAAAGTGAATAGAGGATCATGAACAAATACATCATGTGCCAAACTGTGTGCCGACCATGAACAACACCCATGTCCATCAACCATGTATATTAATACCAAAGATATCATCAATGAAGAGTGTCAACCATATTCTAAGAACATGTGCCAACTGTGTGCATCAAAAAAGTGTCATATCACTCATGATATGTCTCTACCATGAACTGAGTGCCATAACCATGTGTCTCAATCATCCAAGCATTATACCAAGTGTCCCATCCAAAGTATATTCTAAACAATTAATACTAATGATGTACATTAACCAAGTACTATCACCCGTAATCATGTACCATGCAATTGAATCAACCATGCATCAAATAGAGATCAAGTTGTGACTCATCAATGATGTACAACATGACCAACTCATTAACTCATTAACTACATGTCTCAATATGTAGCCCATCCATATGCCAAATGCATGCACCAAGATATCCAACAAATATGCTTCTAATAATAAGATATATCCATGAAACTCAAATATGTACCAGCCATGTACCCTTAAACATATCAGCCTCAATCCTCCATTCACTACAAAAAATATTGAGCTTCCAACAATACATGTACTAGTAGTGTGGTTCAATATATTAATGACATCGCTAGCTAGCATCATCATGATATATCTCATAACCAAGGTGCCATGACTTCATTGTCATAACCATTATTGTTCTTCAATATAAAATGCCTCAATCCATACTCAAGGGTTAGTCTCATGCATCCAAGATAGTCTTTCATCACTCAACCATATATCACCATCATACATACAAATATGAATGTAATCATGTAATCATGAGCACCTGAAACAAACCATGTTATATCTTGTAATAAACAATGTTAGATCGTGCAACACAAGTTATACCAGCACATCGAATTGCAACCCATGTGCATAGCCCCTTTCCCAAGGATTTTACCCCTTATACGCGGCATGTTGCACAGACAACTCTCATATGTACGCGACCTCTTCATAGGTCAACCTGCGTATGTACGCAACTGATACCATTGTAACCTGTGTATGCTTATGAAGATGACACACTTAAGATTCCTTTAAGGTTTCCATTCTTCTCTGGTTGTTCAGTCTTCTTCACCCACTTCTGAAGGTGTCCTTTCTTCTCTGAACTTGAGCTCTGAGCTTCCATCTTTTCAAAAATGTCTTCCTTCATAACTTCATGCCTTCTTCTAGTCATGCTATATTAAGTCCTCATCATGGACTTTCTTCTTGTGTTCCAGCAATCCTGGGACTTGTGACCAAATCCACTACAACTGTAGCATATCATGATGTGACAATGAACATCAATGTGTCCTACTTGATTACATCTCCAACACCTTAAGCTATTATGAAATATTTCATTATTTCTCCTTGCATAAAATATGCATTCTAAAGCTTTGTGACCATAGTCATTACATGAGTAATAGTGACCATGAAAAAAAAATTCATACCTTTGCTTTGGTGTTCATCTTGAAGATGTCTCTCTTCTTTGAGGTGTAAACATGGCTTCTTGATGTCTTCCTTGCTTTGTTCTTTTGAAAGTTTCCTTGCCTTGTGTAGATGGTTTACTTGCAACATTTTTTCCATCCTCATGCTTCTTTGAGGTGCTTGCTTCAACATGTGTAGCTTCCTTGTTGTATCCAAGACCTGATTTATCATTAGGTGATCTTTGACTATCCAAGATCTCATTCAAGATTGTTGATCTATTCAAGAATTTTTTAGACTTATCTACTTTCTTTCTAAGATCAATAATTTCAGCTGCCAACTTATGACATGACTCTTCCTTTTCATTTACTTGATTCTACAATAGTTCTTCTACCCTTTTTGCTTCTTCAATTTGGGTCTTGATATGAAAAATAACTTCAATACTTTTGCTATTCTCATCATTTACCTGCTCATTTTCTCCTATTCCATTCTTTAGTCTTTTGATCTCTTCTTATTTTTCTTCTAATTGAGTCCTTTTACTTTCTTCTTGTTCTTTGAGCATTTTCTTCAATTTCAAGACATGCTTTTGATTCTTCTTAAGAAACTTTTTAGTATTATTCGAAATATAGCTATAGTATATATAATAATGGTCATTGTTGTATTCATATAGACCCCTTTCAATTTTCTCTTTAAGCTCTGATAGTTTTTCTTCTACTTCTTCCATGGGATAATCATTATCCAACTCTACACATACTATCTCTAGGTTTTCTTCTTCACTTGTAGAGAAATATTCAACATCATCACATTTTGAAATATTGGAATCAAGGGTTTTTGGAGATTATTTACCTTCATTGATCTTGATGGAATTGTCTTCAAGGTCTTCCTTTTTTCCAACATCACCATATTTAGAATCATTGCAAATAGAGGATTTTGGAGATTCTTTACCTTCATTGTTCTTGATGGGGTTGTCTTCAAGATATTCCTCCTTTGTTTGGTATGTCTCTTCTAGATTTAGCCATAGATATTTGGCGGTAGTGCATTGTCCCATGCTCTCTTTGATAGAACTTGAGAGTCCACTAAGAATAGTCTTGAGATCCAATGCATCATTATTCTTTTCTTTCCTTTGAGCTGAAAATTTTGACTTGTTCTTCAAAGGAACTGATCCTCCAATAGCTACCTTCTAAATACCCGCTCCTATTTCCTTCAAGTGAACTTTCATTTCTATTCTCCATGTAGAATAATTTTCCTCATCAAGGATTGGAACTTCATCATCCATTTGTCTGTCCATGGATATCCTCCAAGCTTGTTAAGGCTTATAGTGAAGGCCTTCTCTGATTCCAATTGTTGGACACACCGACTACACTGAGAGGGGGGGGTTAAACAGTGTAGGTCTCTTTTTCCCAAAACTTCCCCTTCACAAAAATATTTAGTTAGCAATCACCAGTTTACTCTTTACTTATTGTTGTCATTTATAATCAGTTAAATGTGGAAATGCATCCGCAACATATATTAGAAACATATATCATCAACAATTCGTCACCATAAGGAACAAAAAGAATACAATATGTATGTACAATTTTTTCTTTATTACGAACTACAATCCTTGGGTTATCAACAACAAATGAATAGAGTACAACTCCACAAGAGCAACAACTCTATAATGAAAGACTCATTTCACACAACTTGGCACCAACTGAGAAGAGGAATCAATCCTCAACAAATACCAATCTGTCAACAGGTACATGACCTGACAATAGTGCAGCACACATATGTACGCGCCCTACCAGTAGTACAGCTTGCGTATGTACGTGACCTGTCTATACTACAACCTATGTGTGCCTTCTAAACAACTAGGGTTTTCTCTCCATGAAAACTCATATCCTCTATAGTAGTCAGTCACATCCACTTTTGTCATTCATAACTACTTTCCATAAATAGAAAGTTCTTCATTTATTTTATTATATAAATAGTCCTCCTTGACTTTGTCACTTTGTTTTATCATTTAAATAATCCGCCTTGAATTTTTCACTTTACTTTATCATTTAAATAGTGATTTCTTCTTTTCAATAATTTTGACTTCTTTGACCTTTTGGGGATTCAAGCCAACATATGAGGGTCCTTGATCTTCATAGGGCCATAACTCTCAAACCATGAGGAGTTATGTGACATTCCACATACCACTAGAAATGGAATGACAAACACTATCCATATAGGATAGTTTCATTAACAAATTGACTGATCTTCATCTCATTATTCCACATATAAACATGGGTTTTCTAACCATACTTCTAGGATAACTCAATTGAAAAGCGTCTTCCCGTGAGGGCTTTCACCATAAGGGGACCACTTTGGAGTTCATCCATTTGTATTCCTCATCAACCATGATAAGACAATAATGATTCATATTTACATCAAACCAACTATGCATCATATATCAAAGAAACCACATCGATCCATCTTCATCTATGCATCACATATCAATGACAACTCATTGACCAATCTTTATTTATGCATCACATATCAATGACAACTCATTGATCCATATTCATCTATGCATGACATCATATGACTATGATTCCACTTGACATATATTCATTCACATCAAGGACAATACATATTACATTAGTATGCTATGACAAGACATTGTTCCTTTGACATCAATCAATCAATCAATCCTTTGGCATTAATCAATCCCTTGACATCAATCCTTTGACATCAATCAATCAAACCTTTGGCATCAATGAGAACATGATCCAACATTTTCTTGGATTTTAGATATTGTTTGGGTGGTGTAATATGTGGTGCTTGTTTCATGACATGTTGCAATGGTTCTTGTGAATCATTTGTAAAAAGAAGTCGATGACAATTTTATATAAGAAGTTCATTTTGTTTGCAATATGAAATCTTGACTATAGTAGCAAGAAGGACAGCCATGTATGTTAGTTTATTTGATTTTTTTTTGTATTCTTCTGAGATGTATTGAATCATCGATTAATCTCCAAATTTTTAATACATTGATATATCCTTCTTGTTTCATGTGCAAATGGTGTATTTGTTGCAATGTTTTGGTTATATTTTTGTTTATGAAAACTTCTACAAAGATCATCAACAATAGTATATTATGCATAGATATAGCATACCTTAATATTTATCGATTATTTGGTTATATTTTTATCTTTGCAGGCTTCTACAAAGATCATTGACAACAATATATTATGTATAGGTATATCATGCATTAATATTGATTGATTATTTGGTTTCATTTCTTTGGTGGTGGAATTTGGGTAATGATTCACTTCTTTTCCGATGTGTTGAATGGAATTGCTTGTTCATTGTATTTGAACTTGACTATAATTGTGTGAATGATTTTGGGGGTTGTAATTCAATTATATTTCACAGTTCTTGTGACTCGTGATATCATTTTTCACAATCCATTCTATTTTGATATCTTTTGTGTGTACTTCATGCTTTTCCTTTCTGTTATGCTCATTATGGAATTGAAATAATGGTTTTCAATATTGCAAATAGGAGATAATCGTGTGGTGTGTATGAAGAATGTTGTGGGAAGTGGATCGAGATGATGTAATTAGTGTGGTATTAAAATTATTGTCTATGATATCACATTGAATATTGTTTGCAAATATCACAAATTTTAGAGAAGAATATGATTTTTTTGAATGTTTTGTTGTGAAGTGGTACATACTAGTATGTAATATTGTATTTTTTAATCATAATTTTATTTCAAAGAACAAAAGTATATTCTTCAAAATGTTGTGACAACATTTCAGTAGCCTATATATAGCATCAAGTAACACCTAAAAAATGAAGATATTCCTCACTCAGGAACCATATAAAACTGTAGATATAACTATCCCAAATAGATATCCCTAGATATATAAATATCCCAAATTAGTCAACAACAAATCATATCTATTCATAGAATTAGAAGTTCAAAATATCACAACCATAGATTTAAAAACCTATTATAGGAAAAACCATATTTAAATAGACCAAAGTAAAATGAAAACCCAAAAAGAAAAAAATATATAGCTCCTAGAAAAATCACAACAACTTTAAGCAATACATTATCTCAATCATGAAAAGGAGGATGGTAATACTCTTAAGTCCACCGCTACCTTTCTTCTTGAATAAAATAGTGTCCATGATCCTTTTGTATCCCAAATTTGGATAAAGCATCAATAGCATAATTTCTCTCCATGTAAACATGGTTGAAGGAGATATTAATAAATACATAATTGTAGCAATGAAACTCCTCAATAGTCACTAGTAAATAATTTAAACAATTATGTTACCCCTTAACCACTTAATCACATTAGGAGACTCTAAAAAAAATTGTAACTTTGTATCCCTCTTTCCACCATCCAAAGGAATTATTAGCTTAATAAACATAAGTTCGATGTAATTTTTAGTTCCTTTCCCCAAAACAACTCTAAACTTCGAACCATGAGAATCATTAAGGAAAAACTTCTCCAACTCCTTAAATATAGGAGTTGTCTTGGGTTTCCCATCAAAATATGCACATCTCTCTACCTTATCCACCACCACCTCAACAATTTGTATCAATGGATTCTCCAATTTTCTTAAGGGAAGCACTTGAGGATTCATAATCCCTTATAATCACATTAAATCGGGGATATATGTCTATCCTCAAATAGACTAACATTTCTAGTTGTATAGATTCCCCAAGCTAGGGTTATGCCTTTACTATTTGATTACCACACCATTCCTTTAAAAACTTTTAAATAGAGGAACCACTCCATACATTCCTTATTCCCATCAAACCTTCGATCTCCTTCCAAAATTGTATTGTATATGCGTAAATCATCATGAAGTGTATGTTTGATTCCACACAGACCTTGAAAAGAGGACACCTACCTGGACTTGACATATTACTCTTCTACAAGTTATCCAAAGTAAAGGCTTTTATATTCAAAACCAACAACATAAAAATGAAAGACTTGTTGATTAATTAGGTTGTTTTTCATTGATGTCAATCCTTGAAGAAAGTTCGGTAGTGAATTCTGGTAGCACAAAGGGTTGGGTAATGCACCCAATTTTGTTTGCTGGATAATGGTATGATTTTTGATATATTTGCAGGTAAGACTATTCTAGATGGATAGTACATGTCATGCCATTTCTGGTGGTATGTGGAATGTCACATAACTCCTAACGGTTAGAGAGTTATGGCCATGTGAAGTTGGAGAACCCTCGTGAGTCATATAGAAGCCCCAAAAGGTCAAAGTAGTCAAAGTGGTTGCAAAGAAGAAATTATTTAAATAATAAAGTGAAGAGATGAGTGTACTATAAGTCAAAGTGGATACAAAAGAAATTATTTAAATAATAAATTTAATGGAGATATTACTAAGTGGAAAAGTGGTTAGAAGTGAGTTAGCCCTAAAATAATGAAAGTGGTTTAAGATGGTTAGAAGGTAACCCCTTGGGGAATCTACACAAAAGTATAAATAAGAGGCAAGGGTCTCTCATTTTAATTACACTTGAGAATATTGAATATCTACAAGTGATTGAGATAACTAAAGGATATCTAAGGTGAATTTCAAAGGTAAAGTGAAGTAAATATGGTCAAAATTCAAGGGATGATACATTGTTTTGATGATGTTTTCTAAGGTATGTTATTTACAGATCATCTCACCATTTTCATAATAATTTTTTTTCTAGAATGATTCAGGCTGCGCAATCTGGAGGTCATTGAGGAAATATATCCAAGTATCTTTGATAAACATTTTCTCTTGTGGTTTTTTTGTATTTTTGGAGTGACACTCCATGGAAAATAGGGTTTGTCTCTAGTCCTGAAACTATTCTAAAACAAGTGTTTCGGGTAAAAACGTCATAACAGATCCAAACTCAGTAAGACAAAATGTATTGGTTAGAGTACAGTATATAGTATTATGTGTATCATTTTCATATCCATACAACAAACATTCTTTGTGGGGCTTGCTCTACAAGTTATCTCTCTAGAATAAGCCAGAATTCAACAAGGTATGTCATTTTTGCTATAACTCATTTTCTGAGAGGTTCCAAGCAGTGAAACTTGGAGGAATTGCATAAAAGACATCGAAGAACATTGTGTACTATTTTCATATCTTTATTCATTACAAGTACATATTTATGATTATTTCAAGTTAGGGTTGTTGACTAATCAAAAATTAGTCATGTGAGACTAAAGTAAAGTTTGATGGAAATTCTAGTCTCTTGTTGTTAAAGTTAAGGATCGTTTTTAGGTATGTGATCATATACACCAGGTCTATTACAGAGTTACAAACCATATTTGGATGATGAAATTCATGAGGGATTTTGGTTGAGGTTATTTGTACAGGTTTGGTGCATGGTTGATGCACTTGTTTATGGTACAGGATAAGGTATGGGTTGATGTATGGTACATGTTGGCAAAGGTTATTGGTACAGGTTGTTACAGGTTGTTTGGTGCAATTTGATTGGTACAGGTTTACAATAGTATATCTCACAGTGATAGTGTGAAAATTGTTCCATCATTCTACTTATATTTCATGGTGGTTGGATGGGTCAAGGACAAGTGCTTGTAGCCACCTTTCAGTTGTAGTCAGAGAACATAAGGGGTTATGGCCTCCTTCTAGTTGTAGTCAGAGAATTGGGGAGTTAGATATTCCCTCAGGTTGTAACATGAGAAACTAGGGGGTTGGAGCCTCCTTCCATTTGCAGCTGGAAAATAAAGGAAGTTGGTGCTTCCACTGAATGTAACTCTTAAAGACATATAATAAAAAACATTTTATGGTTTTCTCTCTCTTTGGGTTTCCACGTAAAAACACGGGTGTACTGTGTATGTGTATGATTGATCATTTGTTCATTGTTTATTTACTCTGCAACTATTGGATGATAATGATACATTGATATAACACTTGCATTTTATGGTTAAAAAGGATTATATTACTTTATTACTGATTCACCCCCCCTCTTAGTAATCCAACAATTCGTATCAGAGAAGGTCCCTTCAGAAATCAATTTAACCACTGAAAGGTAGATCATGGAGAGAAAAAACATGTATAAAAATGGAACACCACAGTTTGATGGACAAAAGTATGCATTTTGGAGAAAAAAGATGAAAACATATAAAAAGGCATACGGATTTGAAATTTAGAAATCAGCAGTAGATGGATACAAAGAACCAGCAGTTTCGCCAACAAGTGAAAAAAAAAATGAAATTCAATTAAAATATTTCCAAAGCCACAAATGCACTTCTAAATGTTCTTGGTGAATCGGTATACACCAAAGTTGTACGTTGTAAATCCGCTAAAGAGATTTGGGACAAACTTCAAAATATTTATGAAGGAGATTCAAAATTCAAAGCAGCAAAGCTTCAAACTTATAGAGGTCAATTCGAACAACTAAAGATGAAGGAAGATGAGAATATTGCAGCTTAATTCTTACGAGTCGATGAAACAGTGATTGCAATCATAGGACTGGGAGAAAAAATTGAAGAATATGTAATTGTTCAAAAGGTACTAAGATCTCTTCCTATGAGATTTGATCCTAAGATATCAACACTAGAAGAAAGAGAAGCTCTAGAATCAATAAGAATGGATGAACTACATGGAATCTTCACAACATATGAAATGAGAACTGAAAAGGAAAATACGGATATAAAAGAAGCAACTTTCAAAGCATCCAAAAGGTCAAAGAAAAAGGAAAAGAAAAAGGAACATAGCAATAGCAATGACTTCTTCGAAGACGATGAAAAAGAAGTGGCCAACTTTGTCATAATATTGAACAAGGGAACCAACAGTAGATATAAAGGTAAGCTTCCATTGATTTGTTTTAATTGTGATGGTATTGGTCATTTCTCTAACAAATGTCCTCATAAGAAAAATAAGAGGAATGATGAAGATGACTCAAATAGAAAACCAACATATAAAGGCAAAAGAACCAAAAAGAAATCTTTCAAGAAAATCTTATGCACCAAATAAGACATCTCCTCATCAGATGAAGATGAAGTCAGTGATAATGAGACATAAAGAGGTTTATTCATGGAAGTAGAAGAATCTGATAAAGAAGACATTGAAGAATAATATGAAGAGGTGGAACTTGACTACCGAGAAGAATTGTTGAGTGACATAGAATTTATAAGAAGAGAAAGGAAGAAAAACAAGAAGCTACAAGAAGAACTAGACAAGAAACAAGACACTCGGGAACTAGAAAAAATGATCATGAAATTGAAGGTTCAAATAGAAGAAGATAAAAGAATTGAATATGCACTCAAAGAACAACTACAAGAAACAGACGGGGTCATTGGAAATTTGGAAGAAAAGATTGTCACATTGAGAAAGGATATTCAAAAGAAAAATGTGCAGATCAACTCAAAAGTTTTGGATGACGTTATCAGCAGTCAAAATCCTCATCATGACAAGTCTCAACTTGGATACAATCATACATAAAATGGATCAAGATCCAAAGAAACAGAACAAGAAACATACCCAAAAAGGTATGCATAAAAAATAAAAGAGAATAGGAAGACCTACAAGGAAGATTACAGGGACACTCCTCCACTGAGAAGATTCAAATTTTAGAATCAACGACCAAGAGAAAAAAACATGCCTCGGGAAGAAGAAGAATTCATAAAAGTAACTCCTTTTAGAATATCTTCAACTCTCAGGTATCAAACTATTTTTTTTTGTTTATGTTATGCATGCAATAATTTTGGACATAAAGCTGTAAATTGTAGAGCTAATAGGAGGAACATAAACACCTTTGAAATTCATACACAAAATGTTTATTCAAGAAGACCTATTGAAACACATAGAAGAAGCTACAACATGTTTGAATCATTGAGCACTGAAGTGGAATGCTACAAGTGCAACAACTTTGGACACATGGCCAAATATTTTAGAATGACAATCCCTCCTAGAGAACCACAACAGAACAACAATAGTCAAAGACAGGAACCTCAGAAGAGAACATGGATAAGAAAGTAGAATCAATATAGCAATGAAGAATGCACACTCACTCTAAAAGATAAGTAGAAGAAACATGGTTGGTATGTTGATAGTGGTTGTTCAAAACACATGACAGGTGATAAATACATGTTTCTTACATTAAGAAAGGAAAGAGATGGATTAGTCTCCTTCGGAAATGATGATTCAACGAAAATCATTGGAAAAGGCACAGTTAGAATTGGAAACAAGAATACCAGGGAAGAAAATGTTCTACTTGTAGAAGATATGAAACATAATCTTCTAAGTGTAAGTCAAATGTGTGACCAAGGTAATAAAATTACTTTCGATTCACAAAAGTGTGAGATAAAAAAAGAAGGTTCAGGAAAACTGATTCCAACAACTGCAATAACTTCAAGCAACATATATGTATTAAGTGATATTGGAAATGAAAAGTGTTTTCTAGGAAAGGAAGATGAAAGTTGGTTATGGAACAGAAGAATGGGTCGCATACACTTTGATAACCTTGTCAAAGTCAGCAAAAAGGAAGTAGTTAGAGAAATGCCCCAGATCAAAAAACCAACCAACACTTTATGCAAGCATTGTCAACAAGGAAAGAAAACAAAGACCAGGTTCAAATCAAAGAAATATTCAATGACAAGACCACTAGAAATTGTGCATATTGATCTAGTTGGACCAACTAAAACAAAGGGTTTAAATGGTGAGAAATACTTTATGTTATTAGTTGATGATTATACAAGAATGATTGCAGTTTTCTTTCTCAGGAATAAGTTAGAAGCTTTTGAAAACTTCAAGGTCTACAAGAAGATGGTTGAAAATGAAATGGATTCAAAAATCAAATGTTTGAGATCTTATAATGGAGGAGAGTTAACTTCAAAGGAATTTATGGACCACTACAACATGCATGGAATAAAAAGGCAATTATTCGTTACAAGGACACCTCAACAGAATGGAGTTGTTGAAAGAAAGAGCAGGACAAAACAGGAAATGGCTCGAACAATGCTAATGGATTCCAAATTGACATATACTTTTTGGACACATGTAGTGCATACAACAGTTCACATTCAAAAGAAAGTAATGTTCAGAAACAACAATGACAAAACTCCCTATGAGCTATGGAAAGGAAGACCAACAAATGTGAAACACTTCAGAGTATTTGGAAGCAAATGCTACATCAAAAGAGAATATGGAATAATGGGAAAGTTTGGCTCTCATGTGGAAAAAGGAGTACTTGTTGGTTACTCAAGTAAAAGGAAGAATACAAGTGTTACAATATGAGGTTGGACAAAGTTGTGGAAAGCATCAATGTAACAATTGTTGAAACAAGTGGATGAGAATTAAAGGAAGAAAAAAATGAATCAATGGAACATATTTACGAAGAAGAAGCAAAATATGAAGAAGAAGTAGAAGGGGAATATGAAGAAGATCAGACAGAAGTAGAAGAGCAAGTTCAACAAGTGCCTCCAAAGACACCTGGAAAATGAGTACAAAAGAATCATCCTTCAGATCAGATTATTGGAAACAAAGATGCAGGAAATGAGACTAGAAGAAGAATTTGTTCACCAGAACAAATGCACCTAGCACTCTTATCTATGATTGAACCAAGAATTTTTGAAGAGTCCAACAAGGATGAATTCTAGAATAAGTCCATGGATGAAGAATTGGATCAAATAGAGAATAATGATACTTGGGAATTGGTTCCAAGACCAAATAATAACAATGTGATTGGCACAAAGTGGGTTTTCAGAAATAAATCGAATGAAGATAGACAGGTTACAAGAAACAAAGCTAGATTGGTATGTAAATGATACACACAGGTTGAAGGAATCAAATTTGAAGAGACATTTTCCCCAGTTTCCAGAATGGAAGCAATTCGATTTATTTTAGCTTATGCATGCTCCAAGAATATTAAAGTGTATCAGATGGGCGTGAAATCAGATTTTTTGAACGGGAAACTTGAAGAAGAAGTCTACATTGAACAACCAGAAGGCTTTCATTTGTCAGAGAACGCAGATTATGTGTGCAAATTGAAGAAGGCTTTGAATAGTCTAAAATAGGCTCCTAGAGCATGGTACTCTAGAATGTATAAATATCTACAGTAGGCAGGATTCAGAAAAGGAAATGCAGACAACAACCTCTACATCAAGGTAACTCAAGATAGTATTTTATTAATTGAAATTTATGTTGATGATATTATTTTTGGAAGTAATGATGATGGGTTAAGCCAGAAATTTGCAAAGGATATGCATGAATTTGAAATTTCATTACTTGGAGAACTATCTTTCTTTATGGGTATTCAGATGCGTCAAATAAACCAATGAATTTTTATTTCTCAAAATAGTATATCAAAGAAATGCCAAAGAGGTTCGGAATGGAATATTGCAAACCAGTTACCACTCCTATGCAAACCAATTTCAAGTTGAGAAAAGATGATGATTCAAAGTCTACAGACCAGAGGTAATACAGGTCGATGATTGGTATCTTACTATATGTGACAACATCCAGACCATATGTAATGCCGACAGTTGGAAAGGTGGAACGATTTCAAGCAAAGCCAAAGGAATCACATTTCATAGCAGTGAAGAGTATTTTCAGATCTCTCAAAGGAACATAAGAGTTTGGATTATGGTATCCAAAAAGAAAGGATATATCACTTATTTCCTACACAAATGCAGATTAGGCAGGTTGCATTCATGACTGGTGAAGCACCAATGGAGCAACGTTCTACTTGGATGAGTGTTTAGTATCTTGTCTAAGAAATAAATAATCATCAATATATTTATATACAGCCAAAGCAAAGTATATTGCAGCAACAACATGTTGTACATAGGTTCTATGGATGAAACAACTTTGACAAATATACAAGTTGAGTATGATGATCCCATTCCAATTTATTTTGATAATACAAGCGCTATCAATATCTCAAAGAATCCGGTGATGCACTCTAATACAAAGAACATTGCAATAAAGTATCACTTTCTACGGGAACAAGTTGCAGAGAAGAACATCAGAGTTGAATATGTGGGCACAAAAGAACAAGTGGTAGACATTTTACAAAATCGCTTTCAAGAGAAGCCTTTGAGTATTTTTGCCAGAGACTCGGAGTAATTTCTACTCCAAAATGAATGCTTTTGAATGTTTTTGAATGCTTATCTTATATGTCTTAGATTTACATGAGGAAGCACCATAAAGAGGACAGTTTAGGTTGGGGGATCAGTTTCGGGAAGAGTTCAGTCAGGGGGAGTATCTCCAAGGATAGTTCAGTTAGGGGGAGTAGGCCCAAATGGAAAGATACCTTTGCCATTGATGATAAAGGGGGAGAAATTTATCAGAAGAAAAGGTAAATGCCAGGAGAAAGAGCACAAAGGCATGGTTCTAGGGGGAGCGATGGTCACAGGGGGAGCATGAGTGATACGACTTCAGTATTTCATCATATTTTTGCCATCAATTCCAAAGGGGGATATTGTTGATTAATTGGGTTGGTTGTCATTGATGTCAACCCTTGAAGAAATTTTGGTAGCAAATTCCAGTAGCCCAAAGGTTTGGGTAATGGACCCAAGTTTGTTTGATGGATAATGGTATGATTTTTGATATATTTGTAGGTAACACTATTGTTATAACCCTAATTTTCACCCTACATGATTACCTGGCATCAGGGCATCTTAGATCCCTTCTTTGCCAAAAGAACTATTGAACAACTCTTTAAAAAAACTCTTTTATAAGGGCCCACACACCCTACTCCATTACTGCACACATGTATACGCTAGTTGACCTAAAACAACGCGCGTGGATCGACAAAAGCATGAAAAAAGGAAAGTTGCCGACATAACACAAAGCTTTGGGAGAGTTAACTGAAACTCCCGGCCATGCATGGCCGAGGGTTCATCCAAATACCTAGCTTCTTCTAGCCTATAAAATAAGGGCTAGGGGTCTCATTTGGAGGAGGAGAAATAGAGTAAAGAAACTCTGCCCAATTGCATATTCCTATTGTCCCAACCCTTTAGCCATCTTTGTGCAAGAAGAGATACAAAGCAAAGAAGTTGGAGGACATTTGAAAGAGGAGCCCAAGATCAAGATTCGCGGAGCAGTGGCCGGTCTCGACATTTGTAAGTTGATTCATTCAAAGTTAATAATAAAGGAATGATTTTCCCGTCCCGCTATATGAGTTCTTCATAGATCAGTAAATATATGTTTGAATCTCTAACCCATTAGTTTGTAGGTAAAATGCATGTGTAGTTTGTTTCTTGTTTTGTATGTAGGTCAATCTTGAGAGGATAGCTGCCAACAAGTGATCAAACGTGAAGGAGGATTGACATTGAACATCTGGAACAATGTATGTTGTTCTAAACCATGTATTTGCTTAAAAGGAATGGGGTTTAAGTCTGGGGACGAAGGTAGAAAGTAGATTTCATTTTTTCATAGCTACATGCATAAGATAACCCTATTTGCTAGTCCATAAGGGGATTTCCCTCACAACAGAATTGGCGACCATACTGGGGAAGTCTCTAGGGTTCCTAGGAATTTTATTTGTTTTTGGGTAGTTTTAAAAGACTGGTTTTCTTGCCTGTTTTTGAGTTTCTGCAAAGTCTGAGCTAGCAGAGAGTCCGGTTTTCCATACCATATTTCTCTGTTATTTTCTTGACTGTGTTTTTTTGGGACCCACAGAGGTACATGCGGCCTGCATAAGGTCTACATGCATGTACCCGTGCCCTACTCTCTTACAGCCCGCGTGTGAATGCTAGCTGAAGAAGTACCAGTAGCGTGTAGATTCCAGAAAATTTTGGAAGCAGTCATCCTCTTCCCTGTCAGAATCAGTGATTCTCAGGGGTTTTCTAGAATTCTTTCTAAATCTTGGTTGTTTGCAGTCTTGTCTCAGATTGGTTCGTTTTTATGAATTTTTTCCTTGTATGGTTTTTCTTGTTTCTATTAAAGAGAGTGTCTAAGCCTTCAGGAGATCCTGGTTATCAATATCAGTGGTCTCTTCCTGGTTTGGATTGTTTGTTTTTATTTTTTCTCAAAGTTTTAGAGATACACACGGCCTGTAGAAGGTCATCCCGCATGTACACGCCCTCTGGCTCTATACAGCTTGCGTTCACACGCTTGTTGTTGGATTATCAGTAGCGTTCTTGGGCAAGATAGTTTTTGTTGAGATTAAGGCAATCATCATTTCCCTTGATGAGAGTTATACCTCTCAGGTATTTGAATCTCGGTCTTAGCAGTTAGTAGCTTAGGATTAATCTTAGCCTTAGCTTT